>PVIR01015043.1:0-39035 GCA_004026965.1 Petromus typicus | reverse complement strand
ATATGTAAAGGAAACACCATATACTACACACACACACACACACACACACACACACACACACACACACATAGTGACACATGCGTCACCCCCAGCAGTCTGGGAGGATGAAAAGGAGGATTCCAAGTGTGAGCCAGGCCTGGGAATTTGTCAACTTAGTGGGCTTTTGTCTCGCAATAAAAAATTAAAAAGGGCTAGGGGTACAGCCCAGTAAAAAGGCTCTGGAGGTTCAATTCTCAGTACAAAACACCAAAACAAAACAAAATAATAAAAAAACACTGCTTTGGCATGCAATAAAGAAAAGCTGGGTAGGTAAAGAACTCTTCGCTCAAGAAATATAACCGTATCCCTCCCCTCTGTTGTTTGCCAAACTGGTCACTGGAAAGCTTGCCTGCTCCAGGTCGACCTGGGACCATAGTAAGAAAGCCTGGCTCAGCATGGTTGCAGAACAATAAGGCTATGAGTCCCACAGGGGCCCTTCCTGGTTCTGCCCAGTACCTGGCACACTGTCAGCACTTTCTCAATGATAATCGTTGCTATTAAAAAAGAAACCGAATTCCCTACTGCTCCACCAGACCCTCAGTGATGTAAGCCAGTTAGGATTTCCTACCCTATTTGCACACACACTATGAAGCTGTGCAATCTCTTCTTTTCAAGGTATCAGCATCTTTCAACTTAATAGAAGGCCTGGATCATTTCAAAGAACCTTGGGGAGATATCAGTAGCATCCTACACCAACTCTTATATAGGGCCAGGGATTTAGCTCAAGTGGTAGCATGCCTACCCTGGAAGCACACCCAAGTTCGATCCCCAGTACCACCAAAAAATAAATAAACAGACTCTCATATGCAATACTGTTGACCAAGATGATATGAAGGGCAAAATTTTTCCATGTTTTTGGCAGCTTCTTTTCTCTGTACATGCAATATCAACCCAGATTTCAAGACTGAGCAAAAATGCTCTGAAATGCCTTCCAGCAAGGTACCCATCCCTTAATTTACACTGATAACAAGGATGTTAACACCTCCCTTCTTTTTCTCAACAAACATCTAAGTGCCTGTTCCACATAAGACACTTTGAGAAATAAAAATGCCTAACCCCAAGCTCAACCCCTGACTATGAACTTCACTGACAGAGGGGGAGAACCCACACTCATGAACAGGGGCCCTTGGACTGCAAGGAACAATATAAATTTTGGCAAAAGGACCCACAAGGATCTTGGAAAGGACAACCATGGCCATAAAGTATTTTGAAAGGGTGAAATCTGCAGGGGAAAGCCTTCCAAGGGGATGCGATGATGGCAGATGCACAAAGACATGGAGTTGCACGAGAAGTTTGGCGTACTGCCAGCCATGTGGTATGTAGCTTGAATGTGGACACTGAGAGTTTCTGGGAAGATGTACAGCTCTGGACCAGATCGTTAAGTCTTGAGGATTCTGCCCAAGTGAATGGAATTGACTATAAATGCTAAGGGAGCCCTAAGAGGGACGGACAGAACACAGTCTATACCCAGCAGGAAACTAGTATTTCCAAAGGGGGGAAAGAGTCATCAGGAGGTCACACTGGCAAATGGCAGTAACTCATGTGAAAGATGAAGAGCTCTACTAGGGCAGTGGTCAGGAGAAGGGAGATACAGGTCAGGAGGGAAGAGACTACAAGCTCAAGGCCTCTGGCTGGGAGGAAGAAGGCCACAGCTGTGGTAAAACAGCCGGATGCTAGAATACACCAAAGAATTTCAGAAGAGGACCCCTGCAAGAGAAGGTGAGAAGCTACATGAGGTACCAGGGACAAGTCTACAAAGAGGTTACCTATTCCTACGGCCCACTGGGAGCAAGGGCAGATGCAGACTTCTTAGTCTCTGGAGGTAGTATACCAGCATCAGTCTTATGAAACTTCCCAGGACTGTCCAATGTAGAGTCAGGGATGAGAACCACCATCAGCAAATCTCTGTGGTACAGAACGCCTTCGACTCAGAACTGTTTACTTGGTAATGGTAAAGCAGAATCAATCATTCAATCCATAGAAGTATTCATTCCACACACACTTGCATGGAAGGCTTCTTTGTGGCTGGCTTTTGCTAGGTGTTGGGAACAGGGTCGAACAGGACAAAGTGGTTCCTATCCTTAAGAGGTTACTACACAATGGAGAAAGTGGACATTAAGTAATTAATAAATGCTGGCAGCTCATTTTTCCAGATAAGGGAAATAAATGTACATTCATTTAAAATCTGTCCTCTGAGGGCTCACAGTGTACCGAGGCTGAGACACAATAAATTAGATAAGTTACTGCTCTTGTGGCACCAACATTTCTGATGAGGGAGTCTAACCAACAGAAATAGAAAATAAGCCAGCAGTAGGCCAGTAAGCCATAATATCTAAGTTGCAACCCTTCTAAAGAATATAAAACAGGACAGAATGAGAGAAGGTACTTTGTTGGGCTGAGTCAGGGAGGCTGCAAGGGGAGGCCGTTCTGAACAGGTAACAACACATGAGACCTCAGTAAAACAGAAGGAACTAGTCAAGAGACAGAGTTCCAATCAGAAAGCAGCAAATTCAGAGGCCTTGGAGTAGGAGGAAGGGGTTGGAACAGCACGGCATAGTTTCCAGGTCCTGCCTCCCATATTTTCTCAACTTGGAGATATTTCTGGTTTGGTGTTCATAGCCATTATATATTTCTTATGTACTATTTGGTCTTTTAAAAAATTCAAAATGTCTGATTCAGATCCTAGATTCTGAAGCCAGATATTTACTACTTCAAACCTCTGCCTGGGTCAAGTTATGCAAATTGTCACAGTTTCTCATTTGTAAAATGAATGAACAGCAGCAATTTCATGACATTCCAAGTGATCATGAATGTGACAGTCTTTGTTATGTTACCAGGGACTGAACCCAGGGCCCTGCACACGCTAGGCAAGTGCTCTACCACTGAACTACCACCCCAGACACGTATGTGACATACACGAGCACTCAATAAACAAGTCTCCTCTAAGAAGGGCAGCGGCCATGTCAGTCTTGCTTCTTCAGGGTATCCTTACTATAGTGGAAGTTCACAGATGAACTCACAGCATCTTGGAAGGAAAGGTTTAAAACTAGAACATATATAAAACACCAAAACAAGTAGACACAGACAGACAGACAGACAGACAGACACACACACACACACACACACACACAGTAAGACAGCTCGAGCTTCAAGAGAAATACCTGGGTGAAATTTTGACCACCTGCCTTGACCTCTCTACAGGGCATGTAAACAGACACCTTCTCTAAGTATATACTAAGGTCAAAGACTCCACATGTTGATATGATAGCGTGCGACCTGCATGAACGACCTGCGTAAATGTTGAGAGAGAACCTGACAAACTTTAACTAGAGCACAGCCTCCCTAAGCCTGGTCAGCGGCTGCGCTTTGACGCGCTTGTGAACAGAGCGCAACTCACTAGCTTTACAAAGATGTTTCAAAGAAACTGATGATCTTGCAAGTTGAGGCAGAGATAAGTGCCTTGCTGGTTTAGATTTTTCTTTTATGTTTGAAATGGGATATTTTCAAATTAAACTCAGATGGTTATCTGATGGGGCCTTGAGGTCTATCATATTTTACACTCTGGAATATCATCGCCTCAGCTCTATTATCATGAGAGAGAAGTTACAATTTGGATTTGTAGTTTAAAAAAAAAACCTGCAAAGCCAAACAGGGAAAGGAGATAAAATTGGTTTATCCACTTAGAACGCAGCTTTACTTGGGTATAGGAATTCAAAGTATCCCTTTATTTTTGAAGTATAAACTTATTAAGTCAAGCCGAATGATTAATGTCTGAATAATTCTTCCATGGATTGTCTTTCAAGCAACATAGCACAGGATTTACAGACAAGATTCTTAAGATTAGCACTCCTTTGACAAGTTCTTTTACTAAGAATAGGAGATTGAGATCTTGGTTAGTCACCCTGGAAATGTAAGACTTCCGAGCAGCACTTTAGAGAAAGTTGGTACTGGGCAGTGTGGAAGCCCCTGGCACGCAGTGTCTGTCTGACGCTGTGTCCGCTCCCTTGCCCCCAACCCCCTCCCACCGGCCCTGCTCCTCCTGGTCCTACTTCAACAAGGCTTCCTCTCCTCTCCAGGATCCGGTCTCATTCTCTAGCAACACAGAGGGAGATGATAGGCTCTCAAACTGACCTTCCTCCTCACAGTGTGCTTTCAACGAAGAGGTCTGTGTAGCCTTGGGAGATAAGAGTCAAGGTTTAAACGAATCCCCGAATGCCTGGCTCTGTGCATCTCAGCTAATGGCTTTAAGCGAAAGCAGACGCGAAGCTGGACAAACGGTTTCCCCCTGTGCACCCTGCTTCAAATGATCTAACATGAAAACCAGAGATTTCCACCCGCTCCCAATCCCTAACGACGACTCACAGCTCCGCGGAACGTGCAGCTCCGCCCGCGGCGTCCGAGCTCTCTCGACCGCCTCCCGACGAGCGTCTACACCTGATCAAACTGCTCCGAAGGGGCGGCGGCTGGGTGGGTGAAGACGGCCGCGATCCTCCGCCCCTCTCGCGCCGTGTCCCTCCCTCCCGAGCCCCCACCCGACGGAGAGGGAGCGAGTAGGACACAACCAACTATTCATTCTTCCAACAAAGGCGCTCGAGGGAGGGGATGTTGTCAACAGTTACAGAGCAGGCGCCTTCCCTTCCCTGCAAACTTCCCAAGAGATTAGCGGAGCAACTACCTCCCCAGAGCCTCAGACGCGGGGAGCCCCGGCCCGTGCACCTCCCCAGCCCGGCCGGCCACGGGGACAGCAGAACCGGCCCAAGAGGGGCCGGGTGAAAGCGAGGAGTCGCCGAGCGTCCCAGGAGAACAGAAACGCCGTCCCGTCGCAGACACCCAGCAGGCCGCTGGGACCGAGCGAGCGCCGCCCCTTCCCTGGCCCGCAGTCCCGGTGAACTTCCCGCGGTCTCCCCGGGAGGCTCAGGCGCACGGCGCACTTACCTTCCGCGCGGCCTCGGTCACCGGCGCCGCCCCGCACCGCCCGTCCGGCCGCGGTGGGCGCCCCGGCCGCTCATGGCCCGCGGGTGCGCACGGAGAGGCCGCAGGCGCAGCTATGAGCCCGCGCGCTCCGGCCCCAGCTGGTGATCTGCGGCGCGGCGGCCCCACCCCGGCCAGCCGATTCGCGGTGCCTCCCGGAGTCCCCGCGACATTTACATTCCGTGACCTCCCTGGGCCCCTGCTGCCCGGGCTTCAGACCGAGGCCCTGGATCGCCAGGGCCCAAGAGTAGCTGGGCCACTTCCCAAGTGAACCCCTCTCCAGAGCACAGTCTCGCTTTACCGTCTTTCCTCTTTCCAGCGTTAATTGTTCTGTAGACCTGCCCCCAGGCTCAAACACCTGGCTGGTTTTCAATTTAAAAGGCTTTGATGAGTCAAAGGCCTAGGAAACCGCAGCCAGCAACCAGTGAGTTACTGGACCGGGCACATGGGTCACACTCACGGAGACAGTGAAAACCAAGTGCAAGAGGAGGCGCCGCTTGAGTGCTAACTATTGTCATGGGGCGGAAATCGGAGCCCACTGCACAACTTCACAGCAGTAGACATCAAGACCCGTAAGAGGGCCACAGAAGCAGTTCGAGGATAAACTAAATGACCAAAGGAACTGGAGTCCAGAAGCAAAAAGGAATATTTTGAGCTAGCTTTGAGGTCGAGCGTCTTTTAATGTAATACACTTTTAAAAATTAAACATTTCAGGGGTTGGGGATATAGCTCAGTGGTTCCGGTGCCTGCCTTGGAAGCGCAAGGACCCTGGTTCGATCCTGGTAACCACATAACAATACTGGGCGTGGAGACTCACCCCAGCAGCAACCAGTACCACATACCACAGTGCCAGGCGTGGTGGCTCACACCTGTAATCCCAGCACTAGGGAGGCAGAGGCAGGAGGATTGCTGTGATGTGAGTTTGAGGCTGAGCTCAGGACCAGCCTGAACCACAAAACCTTAAAAACCTTAAAAAACCTTAAAAAAAACAAACAAACAAAACATTTCACCCTATGTTACCCTCATACCTCAGATTTTTCTCCTGTGTTCCAAACTGGAAAAGATCCTCATTATCAACTTAGGTCTAGACTCTGGTATTGAAAATTCCATCATCAAGGTGAACCAAGCTTGGCACGTTAAACTTTCAAAGCAGCAGTTCTTGCTTTGAAGGTCTTTTTCTCCGCCAACCCTGGTGCGCACCAAACCCGAATACCCCACCAAGCACGTGATACCGAGTAACCCCCGTGTGAGGAGAGTGCTGGTCCACCTGTGCCTCTGCCGGGCTCACCTTGGATTAGCAATTTACTTCAAAGGTGGCAAACTTGTGGCACTTGCACCCACCGGGCTGTTTGTATCACTGAATACTCTTAAAAAAATTGCCACCACTGGTTATGTCATCAGACCGAGATCCTTAGGGCTGGCGATTTGTCATTTCCATCGCTGTGTCCCCAGCTTTGTATAGTGCCTCCAACAGAAGCATTTGGTGAATCAAATCTTCCCTTAACTTTGTTTCCCTATGCACCTTTTTGCTGATTAGCTTCTAAACACCTGTGGCTGTTCCTTGGCCTCACCCACATAACTACGAAGGCCCTCAGTACATAATTATTCAATTAACAAAGGAAGTACGTTTCCTTGTGTTTCTGTATTCCTGAAGTGTCACTGAGAAAAGTGATATAAGTCACTGGTTTTTTGTTCTGTTTTTTAATTTTCAAAGTGTCTTGAGCACCCACCATGTACAAAGTTCCTTCCTCCCTTCTTCCGTTTCCGTCCGTCCCTCCCTTCCTTCTTTCCTTCCTTCCGTTCTTTGTGTGGCCTGCAGACTGCACCCAGGGCCTGCTCGCTAGGCTCCCATCTCCAGCCAGGGCTTCACTGAGTTCCTTACTGCAGGCGGGGCTCCCTTTCCATCTTCCGGCCTCAGGTTCTGGAGTGCGGTTCCGCGCATGCGCTGCCGCAGGGGCTGGGGTGTGGGTCTGGACCGAGGTCCTCAGAGGCAGAGCTGGGCCTGTGGCTGCATCAGAAGGACGCTACAGACGAATCCACAGATGAGTTCAGAGCTATGTGTGCTGTGGGGACGCGGGTCTTCGCCTTTAAATTGCAGGTGTCAAATAAACAAGACACCCAGATATGAAAAATTTGTACTTGGTGTATCATCATGAGAAGAAAGTTGAGAAGAGAAACGAAAAATGACCTAGGCAAGTCACTCCCTCCTCTGGGTCCCTTCATTTCCTCGAGAGCAAGTGAATATAAAATTATGGCATAGAGTTCCTATGAGGACTCACGGAAATCATAGTCATGAAGGTATTTAGCATAAATAGGTTTCAGTTACTATCAATGGAATCAATGACACATTCCATCATTCAGCCTCACACTGTCCCTGTGAGGTAGGAGGCGTTGCTTCTCAAGTTGCATGGGATGAGAAACTCGGATAGCTTCAATCATGAATCATTTAATAGATACTTGTTGCATGCAGACTTACTATGGCCCAAAATGCACAAGTAAGAGAAGCAGAAATGGAATTTGAATCAGAAATCTTCACTTGAAGTGTGCGGGCCTTTCCAATGTACTACAACCACATTCACATTTGTATCTCCTGTACCTAACGTATACTAGGTCCTCCATGCATGACTAGGTGAATAAAATAATAATTCTAATACAATTTTCATCAGTTTATAGTCACATGGCCTAGAAATGGACACCACACATGCACATTGTCCCTCAGTTCCAAGACTCTCCAGGGATCTGAAAAATGCAGATGCTCAAGTCTCCTATATCCCTTGATTACTTATAATACTTAATGCAATGTAAATGCCATGTACACACTTATTACACTATAGTGTTTAGGGAATAGAGACAAGTCTGTACTCTATAGTGTAGACAGATTTCTTAAAGACTAGTTTTATTGTTTTGTTTAGCTTTTTGAGACAAGGTCTCACTTTGTAGTTCAGGCTGGTCTTGAACTCAGCCTAAAACTCAGCAATCCTCCTGTCTCTGCCTCTTAAACTCTGAGATTACAGGTGTGAGCCACCACGCCTGGCACTGTGGTATGTGGTACTGATTGCCGCCAGCTTTGTTACATGTGGTTTATGGAGACTGAAACCCCGGTACCTTGTACTTGTAAGATAGGCACTGGAACCACTGAGCTAAAGACTAGTTTTGATCTGCGGTTGTTTGTGTCCTTTGATGTAAAACCTGTAGATAGAGAGGGCAAATGTGCATGGGTAGAGGTCCTCTTCTCACCATTCTATATTTTTATTTTCTGTCACTTAGCAATATATCTGAGAAATTTTCCCAATAGCACAGAAGGACCCTTTCATTCTCTTTTGTATCACCTTTCTTTGAAGGAATATAACATAAGTTACTGGACATTTAGCTTGTTTCCAAGCCTTACCTATTCCAAGCAATACTTGAGCAAGAATATACACAGAGGGTGGGGATTTAGCTCAGTGGTTCTGGCACATGTCTTGCAAGTGCAAGGGACCGGGTTCAATCCTCCGATAACCACACACCATATTGGGTGTGGAGACTCACGCCCAGCAGCAACCAGTACCACATACCACAGTGCCGGGCGTGGTGGCTCACGCCGGTAATCCCAGCACTTGGGAGGCAGAGGCAGGAGGATTGCTGTGAGTTTGAGGCTGAGCTCAGGGCCAGCCTGAACTACAAAGCGAGACCCTGTCTCAGAAAAAACCCAAAAAAACAAAAAGAATACCCATAGGCTAAATTTCCAGAGCTGAAAAATGATATGCTTTTTAAATTTTGATATATAATGCCAGTTGTTTTCCATTAGGATTGTACCAGGCTATACTTCACAGCAATGTTAGAATAACCGACATTCTCTACAGCCTGACAGAATGTATTATGTGAATTTTTATCAACTTGATAAATAAATACAAACAGTAAGATTTTAATTTGCATTTCTTTTATGAGACTGCGTGTCTTTTCATGTTACATTGCCCTTTATGTTCAATCTCTCTTTGCTGAACTTCTGTTTCCATTCTTCTCTCCCTTTGTAGGTCTTTTTCTGACCAACTTTCTAGGGTCTTGCTCTATATTTAAAACTTTACCTTTGTGTGGTATGGGCTGCAGATATTCTTTCAGTGATAACATTAAAAAGCAGAAGTGAGGTGGGAAGCATTGCTATGTTACAAAGCTCGCTCTGGCAACAAGTAGGATGAGTTAGGAAAATAGTAGCTAGGTTGTTAAAGGTGAGGCGTGACCTTTCTTGTCACACAACAAAGGCTGATGGCAGTTGGGCTGGAAGTGAAGCACCAAAATTATTACCAAGAGTTAATCAGCAAGAGTCAGTAGGTAAAATAATGACAATTACAGTAACAATAGCTACAATATGTTAGGGCTTAATTATGTGTCAAAAGCTAAGTGCTTTTCAAAGCATTCATGAGCTGGTCCGTTATCGCCATATTTCATAAATGAAAACATGAGTTTTGCCAATTAAATACTTTGCTCAAACTCACATAAGAGGTAAGTGCCCGATAACCCCAGGTCAGTGTGACGCCAGCTGCCTGCCAGGCTGAAGAGCAACGATCAAAGGTCTTCAGTCTAAGCGCCTGGGAACTGCCTGGCAGGGTGACAGGTGCGGAGGCCAGAGAACAGCTGCTGCTGGCTGGAGAGTGACATTCCCAGCTGTAAGGACACAGCACTTTCCTCCAAGTTCCTTCTTACACGTGGTCACTTTTCTCACAATGTTCCACTGAGTCCAGGGCAGCGTCATCCCCGTTTTACTGATGAGAAGACATAGATTTACATGAACAGTCCCAGTCTGGATGACCTGCTCTCCTACCAGCCTTTCCTGACGTCCAGTCTGGGTTTCATTCTGTGGTTATGCATGCCCACAGCACCCTCTTCCTCCTGGGATTTGTCACTGTTGGTAATTACACATTAATTTCTATTCATTGCTACCTAATACCTATTGCTCTATGAACTCTAAGATCTTTATTTTGTTACTAATTACTCAGAACTTATTAATTAAAGAACTCTATATCTCTAGACCCTTTAACATTTTATCTTTATCCTGTATCATAAATCTCCCCAGAGGTTAAATAAGTATAATGGCCTGGATGTTGGCTATACCATAAATAATTTTAAGACTCAGATTTCCTCAAATATACAGCTAAGCTTCACTTTAAAAATGTTTTTTTCATGTTGGCTGAGTGACCTGCCCATGGTAGCCAGATCAGAGGGCGGCACATCTTACGAGGCGGTGCGAACACTCCGTCACCAGTGATGAGCCAGAAAAGAGTGGACTCCTCAGTGTCTGAACAGCAAAACCCTAGACTGCGTCAACCAGAGAGACAAAGGGAAAGGACAGCAAACAAATAGCCATGGGCCTACACAAGAGGCTTTGTTAGGAACACCGACCTGAAGCCAATACCTTCAGAAGAATTTGTGGAGTCCATCCCGTCACATTGTGAATAGACAGGCAGCTGGGAAAGGCACTGGGCTACATGTACCTTAAGGAAGAAAAATCTCTAAAGTTCTAGCTTTACACAGTCCTATCAGTAACAAGTAAGACATACTTACACTACCTCTGATGAAGGTCAAATAAAAATGTGAACTTGAACAATTACAGAGAGGCTGAGAATTCCCCAGAGTTAACACGTAATCAACCAATGACACAGGTGCTGGAAGCTCTGATATAAATCATAGCATTGAATTTTCAGTACGTTCAGAAGCATTGCCTTCCAGGTTCCTGACCCCGAAGGCTGCCCACTGTACTTCCTTTTAAAAGGCCTATGTGATAGCTGTCTACTTAGTATCATATTGGCCAGGGAATTCACTGTATATGGACTATGGCTTAATGATCCTCAATAAATAATGAATGATGACCCCGCCAGACATATGCTATATAATTCAGGTTCATTGTCTGTACAAGGTCCACATCAACTTGACCATCCCTACCAGAAGTGACCATTTCAAAACTTCTTACTACAAACACTACATCCTGCTCCCCAATTACTTTCTTAACCTCAGTATCACCATTTCATTAATTTGCTTCTTAGTCCATTTAATAACTAGAAGGAATCTGCATCAAAATGTCTGGATAATTATGGAGTTCTAGGTGATTTTAATTTTCTCATTTAAATAGCTCTCCTTTTTAAGTTTTTTTTTTTTCTTACAGGAAGCATTTATTATCTTCTTATTTAAAAGCAAAAATGTTATTTAAAAAAACAAATTTAAAAACCAAATTATTCAGGGCCAGGGAGTTAGCTCAGTGGTTCTGGCACCTGTCTTGCAAGCACAAAGGCCTGGGTTCGATTCCCGGGTAACCACATACCATACTGGGCGTGGATACTCACACCCAGCAGCAACCAGTACCACATACCACAGTGCTGGACATGGTGGCTCACGCCTGTAATCCCAAGCACTTGGGAGGCAGAGGCAGGCAGATTGCTGTGATGTGAGTTTGAGGCTGAGCTCAGGGCCAACCTGAACCACAAAACGAGACCCTGTCTCAAAAAAAAAAACCTTAAAAAAAATTATTCAGAATATACCATAAGAAAAGCATTGCTATTTCTGGGAGATCTGAGAGTAAAAAGAGCAGAGATGTGAAATGAGTCAGGGGCCTGTGCAGCTGGGGTTCCTGTGCAATGCTGGTGAAAATAAAAGAGAGGGAAGGAATTTGATGCAAAAACAAAATCACACACACACACACACACACACCAGACTTTACCATGGAAATGCAGAGAGGAAAGAAATGTAGGCAAACGCAGTGGTGACAGACACTTGACAGACACTTGACAGCCACCTGACTGCAGCAGGAAATGGATCAGTTTAGGGGTGGAGCTTGCCCCAGTGGAAGACTGAGGGACTGCGGAGAGAGGAGCTGTGCTGCTCCCTTGCAGAAGGAAGGAACACAGCTGTCCAGGTTTATCTTAGTCTTCAGGACCAAAACTCGCCTTCCAGCTGTTTATACACTTGAGTATATTCAGGTATAAATTTAAAGATATTATGGCAATATCATTTGCAGTTTATCTCTGGATACTATGCTACACATTGTGCAACTGATAAAGAATGAGGTAATTCTAGAAGCCCAGCGTGGTGCGACACACCTGTAATTCCAGTACTCTGGGAGGCTGAGGCAGGAGAAGCACAAGTTGGAGCCCAGCTTTGGCAACTTAACAACTGAGCAAGAAACTTTGTATCCTATAAAAAAATAGAAGAGTTGGGAGGTATAGCTCCATGTGAAGGCCTTAGGTTCAATCCATAGCACCACAAAGAAGAGAAAAGAAAAGAGTGAGGTGATTCTATAAGTACTAACCCAGAAGATGGCTGTGAAATAGTAAGTGGAAAAAGTTACCTTTTCTATAAGGAACAGTGGTTCAATCTTATAGTTTCACATCCTCAGGAGGCTGAGACAGGAGGATGTTCCAGACCAGAAATTCCAGGCCAACTTGAGCAACATAACAAAAGTCAAAGCCCTGCCTCATTTAAAAAGTTGCCATTTTGTTGTTTAAAAAAAAAAAAAAACTACCTCTACATTTATGTGCATTTGTTTGTTTGCAGTATGTACAAAACATCTGAAGAATTTTCTACCATTAACGATCTGAAAAGTGAAATTGATGGGTGGGCAAAAGGGGCCTTTCCTGTTTCCTTCACATTGTCATAACTGCTTGAATGTTTCCAGTGGACATAAACTGCTTTACACATTTTTATTAGTATGTGTTGGTTTTTCATAATGGTAGAGTTTATTTGGAGACAGTGGTACACACATTTAACATGTCTTAATTTTAACCTGCCTTTTCCCTTTCCTCCCCCACCAATCACTTCTAGAATGACAACTATTTTCTGTAATGCTTCCTATGTGCCAGACACTGCAGTAAGAGCCTGGTGTGCATTAACTCACTATATTCTGAAGATATTCTACACAGTGGTATTATTCTTCTTCCCTCCTCCAGCCGAGGACCAAATACCCGCCCGCTGCACAGCCACACGAGCTGCAGTGTGCTCAGAGCCTCAGGCTCAGACGTGGTGCTTTCTACTGTGAGATTATACCACCTCGAAAAACTTTAAATAAGCAAATAGCACTGCTCTGAGAACTAGACGTATCTCTAGTGGCATCCTGGTCTTCGCTCATCATTAGACAGTTCTTAGCACTTCTAGGTCAGTTTTGTCACCTATAGGTGAGGCAAATAATTGCATCTTTCATGACACTGATGTGAAAAATAAGTGCTGGGCTGAGGATTTAGCTCAGTGGTTCTGGTGCCTGTCTTGCAAGTGCAAGGGCCCAGGTTCGATCCTTGGTAACCACATATAATACTGGGCATGGAGACTCATACCCACCAACAATCTGACACGTATCACAGTGCCGGCATGATGGCTCACACCTATAATCCCAGCACTTGGGAGGCAGATGCAGGAGAATTGCTCTGAGTTCAAGGATGAGCTCAGGGCTAGCCTGAACTACAAAAGCAAGACCCAGAGTCAAAAAAATTAAAAATAAAATAAAAAAAGAAGTGTGATGCCACAGAGTTAATGAGCACCTGACCAATATGATTTATTTCCTGTACTGAAATGAAATCACTAATCCTTTAACATGTATTAATTTTATTGGTTTGGTTTTGGTTTTAGGAGATGGGGTCTCGTTACGTGGCATGGGCTAGCCTTGGACATGTGATTCTCCTGCCTCAGCCTCCTGAGTGTGCCACAATGTCTGGCTTGGCTGCATCCTTAATTGACAGCATGACAGGATCTGGTGCTTAAAGAATAAATGTAAAGAAGGACTTGGGGGAGGGGTAAAAGACTAAGGCATTTGAAAATGCTGAATTAACACCTTACCTGCCTCACAGTTTTGTCCAAAGCTGGTCCAGGCAAGAAGAAATAACAGTTACATGAGTTTTATAATCAGTCTGGGGTAAAATGTTGCCATGTATATTCATAGACTAAGGACAGAAGTGCTGGGACTACACAAGGTCACTGGGCCAGTACACAACAAAACCAGGACTGATTCAGAAGTTCTAATCCCATGTCCCAGCCCCTTTTCCAGCACACCCTGCCTGAGGGGTGATATCCTGGCTGGGAGGCAGGGAGGCAGGGAGGCTGACAGAAATGCCAGTGCCACGGCGGCAGCGGTCTGTGGAGAGTTTGTCTGTCATGTCCCACACTGCTGTCACCGAGCGCAAAAAAGGATTGCTGTGAGTTTGAGGCTGAGCTCACGGCCAGCCTGTCTCCAAAAAAAATTCAGAAATTCTATGACAGTTAGTACATGGGTGGTTATTAAGGCTGAGTGTGGTTTCTTACACTATTCCCTCAAGTTACTATAAGCTTGAAAGTGCCACAATGAAAAGATAAAAGCCCGTGAAATGGAAATACGTAAAAGCGATATAGTGATAGGCACTATATGCACCAAAGTCGCAGCTCTCATGTCTCAGCGTGAGAGCTGCTGGGATAGCGTGCTGGGGGAGGGTAAGGCCAGCAATTTGGTCTTTTCTTCTCTGGTTCCTTTCCTCTTATGACCCCAGCACATGAACACACGTGGCTGGGTTAGGGCTGAACTGCTTGACACGATGTGGAATGGCAGTGAGACTTAGAAGAGGAGGCAGGGCTGGAGCCGTGCTCAGGGACGGAGCAGTGGCCCAATTCAATCCCCAGCCTTAGAAAAAAAGGGGATGGGAACAAGCTACATGGGTGATCTCAGTGTCTGGCGTCCGGAAGACCCTGGGTAGAAGTTCGAGCAGTCGCAGACATGAGGTGTGGGGTGTGGCAGCATCTCATGCCTTGGGAACAGCAGGCCTTTGCGTACACTTGGATTTTTCTCATGGTAGGACATCCTACTAACGGTTCAAGGACATGAGCCCTGAAGTCCCAGCCTTTGTCCTTGAGTTCTTTGTAGCTGAAAAGCAGCTGGCTGCCTGCCCCCAGGTTTGGTGACTCCCTCTTTTCCAGAGGGACTGACTCAGAATCCAAGGTTTAATGAACCTCCCAGGCCACCTGCCTGAGAGGCTCTCCCCCGCCAGTGACACTCCTTCAGGAAACGTGCCAGCCATCATCTTCAGCCCCTGCTTCTGGCTCTAGGCTCTGGGCCTACCGCTGCCCCAGCCTCACAGAATGCATCCAGGTGGCTGCGGGGGGTAGACTTCTCCCTTGTCAGCATTTCCAGAAGCAAACCCACGTGGGACCCTTGTGTGACCAAGCATGTCTCAGCTTCATGAGCACAGAGGGAATGAGGGCAGCTCTTCCGCATAGCACGGGCAGGTGGTGACACATGGGTCATGGGGGGAAGTCCAGGAACAATCCTCGCATATCTGCGTGAGTCACAGCCGTTCTTGTGGACAGTGCACTGGATGGCTGCTTCTCTGGTTTCTGTTTCTTAACTCAGAGTCCACTGACTACAGAACACGGAGAATGCCCCTCCCCTAAAACACAGGCTCTAGGAACAAAGATCAGATTCTCCCTGGCCTGAAACACTTGGAAATATACTGTTACCACCTGTAACAAAGTGAACGGACAGGTAAGATGTGCTATCAACACAGTCGCTGTGATTCGGGTCTTAATGGACTGTAATTTAATAGGGGCTCCAGGACACCTCACCTCCTGAGCTCCCTACTCTGCTCTCTTCCTGTCCCCTCCCATTTGCTCTGGGCTCCTAGTACAAGCAGCAGCGGCTGGTGACCTTATCACGATGGACCTGCCTGGTGCCTGGCGCCTGCTGTTGGCATTGCACGTGCTTTGCCCACTCAAGGCTCACGACGGCTTCTCCAAGGGAGCTCATATCTCAAGTTTGTAGGCTCAGAGAAGTAGAGCTATTCAAGGTCCCAGGTCTAGAACGTGTCATTGGACTAGAAGACAGATTAATCAGGATTCTAAGGCCTGGGTCTTTCTCTCCATGCCTGGCTATCTTAGCTCCGCTGGGCTCCAGTGGAACTTCAGGTGGAGGACTCACGTCGAAAGGAGAGTGGGCATCACACCAGAAGCTGTCATCTCCACTCACACAACAGACCTGGTGACAGTCAGATTCCAAGGACAGAGAAAGCCAGGCAGAGTGATCGGGCACAGCAAAGAGGCAAAGGTGTCGACCCAAGCCAACCACCCCACTATTAACAATGAGACAGTTCCTCAGAGGGCCAATGACTCTAACTGCCCTACAAATAATTGGGCTCTTGTTTGCTCCAGGACACATTATTCAGGCTTCCCTACCTGGACACCATGAAGCTGAGTCTGCCACAATCTCTTCATGGCTAAGCTCTATGGGAACAGATTCTATTACCATCAGTCTGGCGCCCGGGCCACAGTGACAGAGCCTTGCAGAGGGTTTCACGCTGCTGCCACTCTTGTTGCCATCCCAAGTGAGCCGTCTGGGCACGGATGCTCTGTCTATCCCCCTCCTGTTCCCTTCTTCCTCTTCTCCCTACTCCCTGCTGTCCCAGCCCTCTCCATCCCTGTCTCTCTTGCTCCCTTCTGCACACCTGGAAGCCTGCACCTTCTTGACAGCCATGTTCTCACACTTGCCTGATTACATAAATCACCTCAGACACTGAACACGCATATTCGAACATGCCTCTCCCAGGGGTCCGAGAGGAGAGACCCAGATACCCTGAGTCCCACAAGATCCCACCCGTCCTTACGATCACGCTTAGGGAAACACTAGACTCACTCCCCTGTTGTTTCCACCAAGCAGACACTGCTCCTGCTTCACTGCAAAGGTGGCCACAGTTCTCAAACCACCCCTCCCTGTTCCGTGACTACACCTGCCACACTCTAGCCTCAAAGTAAATTCACCTCTCGGCTCAAGCAACCTGTACCCTTCGCACGTCAGTAACCTCTTTCTGTCTCCTTTCCCTGAACCTTTCCACACTCTTACTCCTTGGTCTCTGGCTCCTCCACTTGTGGATGTCTTGAGTCTGTCAGGCCCTCCTGAACCTCCTCGTTCCTTCCCAGCCGGAAACCACGGTTGATCCTATGTTGGTTTGTTGCCGATCAGAACCCCTACCTTCTGCTGTGTTTACTCAGCACGCCTTAGTCTCTATCTTCTCCTTTCCTGTACAGCAGCTAACATCTGAGATCTTCAGAGACATCCCCAAACCCTGCAGGCTCACTTCAGCAGAAACCCACGATGTACGGCCATGAGCTCTGTTTCAAAGTTGAGGCCCTGAGCCCAACAATCACCACTGTCTTCCCCCATCACAGAGTCAGTACCACAGGGATCCTCTCCCCCAACGCCGCCGTTTATTCTCGAGGCATGAGGTCTCACTCCTTTGTTCAGTATCAAGCCCTCCACCCCCTTCCCCGCCTCACCCTCTCTCATCTTGGTATCTGCAACTTCTCTCTGTAATCCGCTGACCCCACTCTGCTTTCCCTCACACTAAACATCTTGCCTGATGTTAGACGCCCCCATCTACGCTCTCTTCCCCTCTCTTCTTCCTTCCACCAAGGGCTTTGTAAGTAGCAGCTGCCTCCGCTGCAGCCCTGCCTGTGACACTGCTCTCTTCAAGGATGACACCTTGCACAGAGCATGGTCCTGTGCACGGGGTCAGACCGTTTGTCACTCTGCTTTCTGCCACACTGGGCATCGCCAGCTACTTCCTCCTTTGGGGAACTTCCTGCTCTTGCGACCTCTCGAGACACTGTTTCCTCCTGACTCTACCTACCCCTCTAACAGTTTCCGGTCTGCCTAATCTGGCCGGCCACCTTGAACGTGGGCATATTCAGTACTAAACTCAGCCTGCTTTCACCAATACTTCCACTGTGTTACAAGTGACCGCACAGGCCACCACTCACCAAAGCCCAGGGACACTGGGCCTCAACTGTCCCCAAACGCACGCGCTCCTCTGCTTCTCCTACTGCCCCTCCAGGCCAGGTGCTCAGCCTCTCTCACCCAGACTCTCCACGGCCTCCAGCTCATCTCCCGCCCCCCACCCTACCTTTCTCCAATCTCTCCCACTCAGGCCTGGTCAGGTGTGGTGGCACACGCAGGTAGTCTCAGCACTCTGGGAGGCTGAGGCAGGAGCACTGCAAGGGTGACCCCAGTCTGGGCAACTTAGTGTCTTAGTGAAGACCTTGTCTCAAAACACAAAAAATAAAAATGGGCTGGGATGTAGCTCAGGGTGAAGGCCTTGGGTTCAGTCCCCGTGACTGAAAATATATCGAAATCCCATATGAATCTCATCCCATCTCTTTGCGACATGAAGCCCTCTAAGAGCTTCCTGCCACTTAGGATAAAGTGCACGACTCCCGAGGAGGCGCGCCTGACCACTTCACTGATTCCTTGTCTCTACATCACTGGTTTGTTCCCTCCCTCCTTCAGCCAGCTCCTCTCCCTTTCCCCTCTCCAGGCTCAGGCAGCACATTCTGAGACCCTCTTTCTAGCTCTATCTGTATTCCTCCAAAGTGTTCTATCCCTCCAGTGCTCACTGCATTAGACTGTAAATTCAGCCATTTGCTATGGGAGAGAATTCTGCAGACTGTTTTACCACGTTGCAGCCTCCTTCGTGCCTGGCTATTATCACAGTGCCTCGAGCTGCCTCTTCCTTGCACCTCTGCCTGTGTCTGACGCCAGCTCTGCCTCCCTGGGCCTCTCAAGTGACGCTTGAGGACCACCCAGGTACCAGCCCACCTCGAGCTCTACTCTCCGGAGGAAGCGGCCTCTCCTGGCTGTTGGCAGCACTTCCAGAAACTTGGCATTGAACCATTCACTTCTAAACAGGTGGTCTAGATATCCTGGCAGGGGCTGTGAGCTCCAAAGGACAGAGACAAAATCATAAAATGCAGTGTTTTCAGTGCACCGAACCCCCATAGCAAAGACACTGTCAAAGGGACAGTCCAGATGGGAGGGAGAACACCAGGCCCTCCACCTGAGGGAGGAGATTTTCAGGAGGCTGTTTGCAGGCCAACCTGCCAGCCCTAAAGGGAGGGAAGGTGAGGAGGCTGGGGGAGACTCTGGGCTGCAAAGCCTCGAACACAGCAGAGGGGCTGTCGCCCCGAGTCTGCGGATAAGCAGGGATCCTCACTCCTAGGGGACAGGAGACAGACCTTGGCCTTGGCCAGAGGGAGGACTCTGCGGGCCTTCACCATCCTCTGGCCCAGCCTTGTGATGGATTACACTGCAAGCCCTTTCCAACGGGGTGGGGGAACTAACAGTGCCAGGCTGTAGAAGCTGGCTCTGCTAGTGAGAAGGGCTGCACGGGAGGGCAGAGCAGTGAATTCAGCAGAAACAGCAGAGTGAGGCTAGACCGTCAGAGCAGAGAAGGAGGGCAGAGCTGCCAGGCAGTGGCATGTGCTGCTCACCGCACAGGGCTGCTCAGCCAAGGCAGCAACCAGGAATCCAGCCTCTGCACCCAGTTAGCAGGCGTCCAGCCTGGCGTGGGATACATTTGCTGGGCAAAAAGGATTTCTGTTTTAAATCTTCAAAAAAGCTACCATTTGGGTTCACTGTGATCTTGCTAGAAAAGATGCTGGCAGTAACAAGGAAGCTTAGGAAAGTAGAGCAAGATCCCAGGCTCTAGCAGGAGAGGACAAGGGCTCTGAGGGGCCTGGGAACCCTACTGGAGGAGGCTCAGGATTTCAGCTGTGGAGATGCTGAGCAGGCCCATGGCGGTGCCCCC
Source organism: Petromus typicus (assembly GCA_004026965.1). Classification (NCBI taxonomy): domain Eukaryota; kingdom Metazoa; phylum Chordata; class Mammalia; order Rodentia; family Petromuridae; genus Petromus; species Petromus typicus. The sequence continues at coordinate 19,470 of PVIR01015043.1, read as the reverse complement.
TCCTGTCTGCACCCCGTCCTCCCATCCTGCACCCTCCAGCCACTAGGATTCTGTGGCCAGGGAGTGCCCTGGTTTTACACCCCTTCTTCGTGAAGAAACCAATTGTGAGCATGTGAGAGACACCTAAGAAAGACAGGCGGTATTCCCGGCCTACATGTGACCGCCATAATGCTCAGTGTAAAGCCAAGACCCGAGAAGAACTCAACCTCTGCGGCTAGAGGCCACGCAAGAAGAAGCTGATGTGGTTCCTCTTTGCTTCTTTGCTATTTATAGCTTCGCCTCAGCAGAACCCACTGCTGACAGCAGCTCACAGGTTCTAACCTGCCTGGACTTCTGGGAGATGATAGCCCGGTGCTGACGCAGTGGGAGGAACCCTTCCCGGCTTGGCACAGAGGTGCCCACGAAGCAGAGGGCCCTGTCAGCACAGGGGTGGGGGAAGGCTGAGGGCGGGAGCCAGCCTGGCCCAACTCCGGTTCTCTGCTGTACGTACATGCATTTCACTCCCCAGCCACCCTCCAAGGTGAGTCTCACCACGTCCATTTTACAGACAAAGACACAGAGAAGAAAGAAACCTCCGGTCTCCTAGTGAGCTAGCTGCAAGGTCTACTCTGACCCTCCCCCAATCCGTCCAGTTTGACACTGTCACCTGTAAGGCATCTCCCCAGGGGAGAGAGAAACCCAAAATAGTGAAGTGGAACAGAAAAAACTTAACAGCTCTGTGGTTGGGCGATAGAAGTCAGTCTCCTGAGCACCTTCTCCCTTCCTGTATGTCTGGGCCACTGTCAGGGGCCCAAGCTCTGTGGAAAACTTCATTCCTGGCTTCTCACTCCCACCACCCAGGATTTTTACACAGGTGAAGTCACTGCACTCAGGCTGTGCCGGTCAGGGGCACAAGGAGGGCAGAACCCAGCGCGACTTCACTGAGGGGAGGTCTCAGTGATTCCTCCTCCCCTGCCCACCCACTCCTCTCTGTTTCTGAAACTCCAGCGAAGAAGACTCTTCCCTCCCTCCAGCCAGCTTCTCAGCCTGCCACTCAACTCAACAAGAGCACCGTCCCCTAGTGTGGCCAAGAGCTACAGTTTAGTGTATACAATGTGAGAGCAACGAAAGACCATTAATAACACTGGCTGATGTGACCACACACTGGTTATACAAGAGCTGAGCTCAGATTCAGGGACATTACTTCCTGTTACACACACACACACACACACACACACACACACACACACACATGCACGCACGCACGCACAAAGTACCAGTGGAGAAACCAACACCCAGAACAATGACCTAGGTTACTCAAAGTCTCCCAGCTCTTACGAAGGGGTCTTGGACAGCCCGGCTGTCAGAAGCTTGGCTCTCTCTCCAAAGATCGTCTCTGAGGCCAGGGATGTAGCTCAGTAGTTCCAGAGCCTGCATCGAAAGCACAAGGTCCTGGGTTAAATCCCAGTACCAAAGGAAAAAAAAAGGCAAAAGTCATCTCTGGAGGCTGCTCCTCCCCATTTCACAGGCAGGTATAAAAGCCCAGGAGATGAGGGACTCGCCCTGGGGTCATAGGCAGAGCCAAGCAAGATGTTGGGGCTCACTTTCCTTCACCACAGGCACTCCTTACACCTAAGAGTCTGGAGTCTCGTAATTACACTTTACCCTGCCCAGGTTTTAGATTCCCCATAAGACTTCAAAGTAGGAAGCTACTAAATGCCTATTTATCTGGACACATCATGAGCAGATAGCTGCATCCCAAATGTGCTCAAGGAAGGCTAAATATAGCTTCCACCTATTCAAATATAGATTTCCTCCCACCTCCTCCACAGCAGGCAGACCATCACCTCACCCCCAGAGGTGCTCCTGGAGGAGCTCTGAAGCTCCCCTGCCAGGCCAGCAAATATTTTGATAATCTTTCCCCAACGTGATTCCTGGGGCTGAACAAACAGACACAGTGGGGAGCCGCGTTTCAGCAGAAATCCTCCGGAAGAGACATTACCTCAGTGGAAGGGATGTGCCTCCTCCAGCCTGCTGAGGGGGAAGCAGACCGCTCTTCCAGGAGGGCGGGGCTGCCCACAGGCTTCCGTGGTACCAGCACGGGGCGGGATGGGGGTGTCTGCAGTGGACAGCGTCCAGGGGAGGTGGGCAGACGTCAGCCCAACCCGAGTGTCAGGACCCGCTCTGCTGCTTGAAGTCCTGTGACCTGGGTGAATGCTTTGCCTCTCTCCATACCTCAGTTTCCCCACTGTGAAATGGGGTTGATGAGAGTACAGACTCCACTCTGGCTTTAGGTGCAGTGACACAAGAAACGCATGAGGCGCAGGGATCTCCCCACGCAGGGGCTTACCATCTACACAGCTGCCACCCTGAGCCTCCACTGTCCTAGAAAGGCGCCCTGGCGGGTATGTTCTCTGCTACTCCGGGACCTTATGGAGCTTCCCAGAGGGCGCCTGAGGCCCCTCTCCAACCCAAGACACAGCTTCAGGATGGGCCTGGCTGCCCCCGCCCCCACCCCACCCCCGCGCCATATCTCCTTCTTTGGCATTCTGTGGAGTGAGAGGAGAGAACAGAGGGTTCTGTCTGCCGGCAGTGAGAAAACCTGAGATTCCTGGCACAGGACATAACTTCACCAAAGCCTATTATTTTGAAAAAGATAACACCAACCTAGTGAACATTTGTAGGAAGTGGAAATAATGTAAAGCCTGGGGGTAGAAAAAGATGCTGTACAGATGAGTGGTGTGTGGTGGAGAGTGACTGACAGGCTGGGTCCTTTGTCCCCTCCTACTTTCTGGCCAGCCCCATGGCCTTTCTCCAAAGGTGATTTTTGCCTCCTCTTTGGTGCCCACAGGCCTAGCAGAACCTGGAGAACAGCCCTGGGGCTTACAGGCTCCTGGTGACTCATCAGTCAGGCAGCAAGACCTGAGGCAGAAGAGCCATTTCCTGTGCCCCAGTGTGGCTGGTGTCCTCCTGCACCCTGCCTCCAGCTTCCCAAAAGCACCTGAGTCACTCAGGCGCAGGGCAGGGCCTGGCACCGAGAAGGGGTGGGGAAGGCGGCTGAAGGGCCCAGGCCCAGCCAAAGCCTGTAGGTGGGGTGGGATCAGATGGACACAGGGTGCTTCACTACAGAGAAGCCTGATCTCCCACTGTGCCTCGGGTGGAAGTCTGGGCCAACAACACCCCTTTGCACACTTCCTGCCTCCCAGGTACATCCACATGGCTGCCCTGGATGCCTTTCTGAAGCCCCCTCCCCCATCCCTGCCGCAGCCCCAGAGTTCAGTTCCATGTTATGGGAAGAAAGCATGTCTGGGTGTAAGGGTGGGGTTGGGGTGAGGTAGGCCTGTAGAGAAAGAATGTTGACAACAAATCTAAGCACACTGACCACAAAGGAATCTTAAAAACAACCTCAGTCCAACTGTCTCCAGTCCATGCCACCAACTTATCAGCTCAGGTTCAGGTCAGTGGAGGTCAAGGCCAACCTGGCACGTCAGGCTGAACCTTGTAAGCTCCCACCTGCCTCTGAGCCATGGAAGCGGCTACCTTGGGCACCAGGTCTTGCAGCAGGTCTGTTTTCCTGGAGTCCCTGGGCTCATAGAGGATCAACTTGCACGGTAGGGGCATCCTTGTCCCTGATAGGACTCTGCTGCTCCCACCTCAGAGTTCTCTCTGATGCAGACGGAGCCAGCACCATTCATTAAGATGGGAGGTCAGATAACAGCCCAAGGCCTCCCTGGAGACACACCGACCAGGGGCATGAAACTGGCCAGGCCCCAGCCCTCCCCAGAGCACCAGGCATTGTGTTTCAAGGCAGCTCCGCTTCGCTGCTCCCTCAGGAAGCAGACAGCTGGCTTCTACCTTGTTTTTAACTTCCAGAATCCTGTAATCTCTTTAGGAATACTCGTGTCTCCATGACAGTGGGAGGGGCTACTACCCACATGCTTCAGAGGCTCTGGACCTGACCCCTGTTACGCCTGGAGCTGGGGTCTCTGGGCAGCAGGCGAACAGGCCTGGGGACCAGGGGAGGCAGCCTGCAGTCCAGGGTCAGCAGCCCGGCCCAGCCGTGAGGGAAGAACTGCCCAGCGTGCCCACCTTAGTGAGAAGATGGGTTGCTCAGTTTTCCTGGAGATGGCATTGTGGGCAGGTTTCACCCTCCCGAAGTTTCTGGATGGAAGATAGATTATATACACAATGTGCGTTGTAAGGGCTCTCATTTGGAGAAATGGAAACACATTCATAAGGAGGAAAACGACACTAAAATTACTGGTTTGTAACAATCAGCTTGTGTGTGTGTGTTAGGGTTCTTAAGCAGCAAAACACTTCTTCAGGCTTTTAAATTATATGTAACATAAAATGATAATGTGCAGCCCATGCATATTATGTGTTTTAGTTTACAAAGTGCTTTTATAGGGCCATTCATTTTTTCATTCAGCAAGTCTTAATGAGCCCCCACAAGGACCCACACACCAACCCAGTCATGGGGGTCACGGCAGTGAGCGAGGCAGGCAAGACCTCACTTCCGCTGAGCTCTGCCTCGAGCTGGGAGGCAGGTCAGACCCACAGGCTGAGCCCAGGCAGCGCTAAGCGGTATGATGACCAAAACACCGGGCAATGGCTCCAGCTGTGTGGTTCCACAGGGTAACCAAAGGAGGTTATTTAAATTTAAATTCAAATTATTAAGATGTAATGCGACAAAACACAGTCTTCCCTCCACTCCAGCCACATATTTGGAGCTGAACAGCTACACGTGGCTAGTGGCGTGGGTACAAATGATTTTTATCAACACGGAAATTCCAACAGAATGGTAATGGGCTACGCAGAGTCTTGGGGCTGATGCAGTTGGGAGGCCAGGGAAGACCTCTCTGAGGAGGTGCTCTGAGATGAAGCCTAAAAACAATAAGAAACCAACAAGCTGCAGGTCCAGTGGGGAAGGGAGTGGCTCGAGGCACCGAAGGGTAGAAGTCTAAACGTAGGCATAGGTCTGGCACGTTGGAGGAACAGAAATAATGATGGTGTGACCAGAGTGTAATGAGCTGGGGCTGGTGAGGGTGGTAGTAGTGAGGGCAGAGGTAATGAGAACAGGTGACATCTGTTATTTCTATGTTCCGGGCACTTGTGAGGTAGGCACCCCAGGGAACACTAAGAAATAGAGAAGTAGAGACACTTGGTCAAAGTTGCACAGCTAGGGAGGGAACATGGCTGGGCTTTCGGCTGGGTGGTGAAGCCATGGGGCACTTAGTGATTGGACTGGACTGTGTTTTCAAAGTCCAGGGTTGTGTCGGGGACTTGACCATTGCACGTCTTGAGGCAGGAGAGGGATCCATCTATTGTGTCTGTTCGTAGGGGGAGAATAGATCCTGATCTTGAGCATTCCGAGGTTCCACGGGGCACTGGCACCGCCGGATAATCATGGCTTCCAAACCAATGCACTCTGAGACACTAACTTTGCATATAGGGTGTTACTGCTTATATCTAGACGTCCCCCAAAATGCAGCCATAGCTGGGGGTTTGGGGAGGTGGCTGGATCTAGGGTGTGTAATGCTGGGATCAAAGATCTGATGTTGGAAATGATTCATGGTGTGATGCTAGGATTCAGGCTGCCCCACCCTATATGTGTGTGCTACCCATCCTAAGAAAGCAGGTCACTGTCTGTCACTTGTTTACTGCTACTGCTTGCTGCTTCTGCCTGCCAAGAGTTGCTTCTGCTCTGTGGTGCCCCTCTGCCATCGTACCCTGCCTTGGAGCCAGGCGGCTAAGAACTAATCCTTCTACAAGCGGTGAGCAAAATAAACCTTTCCTTCTTAACTCTAGGTGTTGGGTATATCGCTTCAGCAAGAGGAAAGTAACTAAAATGCAGGCTCTGTATGTTCCAAGTTCCCTTGTGAGCGGAGGAATGACACTGACAGACCTCCCAGGGAGAGAGCAGGAATCTTACTCCCTGGGACTCTACTAGTGTCTCTGAAAACAGGTGCGTGAGGTGCTTAAGTAAAATACAATTAAACACCACCAGTCCTCAGCACTTTCCCTCATCAGATTCCAACTTTGATGTGCTAAAGGGAACTAGACAGCTCAACGGCTGCTTCCCTCCCAGCCCCAGCTACCTTTGGTGGCTGGTTCAGGGGTGCAGGTTTAAGGCAAGGTCATCATGCAGTCTTCCCTGCACCTAACGCCCTTTCCTCTGTGTGTCAGGGTATTTAACCTCTGTGACTGCCTTTCTTCATCACTAACATGAAGATTACTATGACTAACTACTGTCCTGTCTCATGGCGTTGTTGTGGGAATTTAGAAATGAAGAAGTCAAACAGAACAGTTATCACAGTCAGAGATGACATCACACTATCCTTACAGGAAGGGCAAAACTAGGAAAGGAGGAGGCCAGAGCCAAAGCTCAAGGCTGCAATGAATATGGACCTAGAGTCGCCCAAAAGCAGTTCCCCAGGAGCTCCTGGGTTAGTCAGGATTCTCGTGAGCTCTGGGTGCTTCCCTGGAAGACACTTTGCAGGTTGAAGAACCCGTTCCCTCAGCCCTGGCCACAGTTCCTTCGGGTAGAGCAGCAGCCATCAGCCCGCTTCCTACCTTGCCTCCCTGGGTCAGATGCAGCTGCTGAAAGTGAAGGACAAGGCTTCTCGCTTTGGTTCCAGGAAGTTAACAGTCTCTCAGGAAAGCAGGACTTCTCTGGTTCTGTCCCACGGCCTTGGGCTGGGTGGACCTGAGTCTTCAGTGTCCCGGGGAGTCAGCTGTGGGCTGCAGAGCCAAACACCACCCATCCCGCCCCGACGCTTCTGTGTCTGTTGTCTCAAAAGCTGAGGATTTAATTCTGAACAGCGGTGACTCACAGGACAGCAGTTCCCTCATTTGCCAGTGAAGTCTTAGGACAATTAATCCACTCCTGAGGGTATAAGACCTTCTTAACTTTTCCATAGGGGCAGAGAGAGCATGACTAGAGCAGTGAGCAGAGCTGCTTATCTGGAAAGGAATCCTGCTCCACCGCCTGTAAATTGTTCTGATCCTAGATGAGCGATTTATTCGTTTACTGACTTATTTTTGCAGCAGTGAGGATTGAACCCAGCACACAAACACACTGAATTATATCTCCATTCCTTTTTTAAAAAGTTGACATTTTGAGAGAGGTGCTTGCTAAGTTGCTAGGCTGGATTCAAACTGCCAACCCTCTTGCCTCAGTCTCATGAGTAGCTGGGATGACGGGCATGCACTGCTGCACCTGGCACTCGGATTTAACCTTGCTGAGACTCAGTGTCCTTATCTGCAAAGTGGGAATAACTATAGTACTTATTGTAGAGGTTAAGATAAGGGTTAAATGAATTAATACCTACACAGAGCTTATAACTGTGCTTGCCATATAGTAAGTGCACATATCAGTGTCTGATAAACAAATGTCTACTAATGGGGAATTGACTATATAAAATCTATGTAATACAATACTATATAGCCATTAAAATCTCTGTAGCAGCAGGGAATATATTCATGGTCTATTACTAAGTGGAAGAATATAATTTAAAACAAATTCTAAAGTATATGGTTATAACTGAAAAAAGAAAGTAAAGCTATATCAAGTGAAAACATATAAAAATATATATTAAATATATATATATACATATATATATATATATTACAAAGGGTATTTCTTGTTTTCCAAATTTTCCATATTCTTATTTGAATAATTTTAGGAATAAAAACTATTTAAAAAGCAATGCAGTAGATAGTCATAATCCAGCTCCTATAATCATGCTTTAAAATAATAATATTCCTGGTATGCCACAGCCTGGATCACTCAGGCCCCTCTTGGGGAGGGGAACAGCACCATGTGCGTTAGTGATCAGCCAAATGTTATATCAAGAAGAAAACAGACCTCACACTACTAAATGCTAATATGGTTATGTTGTACCATCTTCCTAAGAGGAACAATGAAAGCTAACTGGACCCATGACCCGGACTTGAATCTTACCCAGACAGCTCTGACCCACATACGTAAAATGAAACAAAGCAGCTGGTGCAAAAGCAGCATGTAAAAGCAATAGACTGAGTGTGTTTTGCAAAGTACTGAGTGAAAACAGAGTCATGAAGCCCTGCACACAGACAGGGTGGGGCGGGATGGGGAAGCACTTCTCCAGTCACTGAGTCAGAGGTTTCTAGGAGGAAATGGAACCTGCCGGGGCTGCTAAAATAAAGGAAGGAGACAAGCATCTCATTTTATTGTTCACTTGTATAGAACTTGAGGGGAGAAAAGAATCACTAGAACGAGCCCCTGAGCCATGACCCTTCATAATAGGCCAACTGCTGTAGTCTGTCACAAACTACTGCGAAGCCCCCTGCTCCGAACCCTTGCAAATCAGTTCAACCTCCTGTACCTTGTCTGGCTCCAGCGGAAGGGGCTAGTGTCAGATCAGCACTGGCTGTGTGCCAGGGCAGGCAGTAGAATGAATCTAAAACCATTTGAACTTTCTTCCAAGGTGCCTTGTTTGGCTTTGCCTATTTCCTTAGTCTGATACTCTTTACTGCCCATTTGCTTTTCCCCTAATCCAACACAACAGTGGATCCTTTGCAAATTGTCATTGTCTTTTTCCTCTCCATGGGTGTAGCTCAGAAATCCCTTCCCAGCATCCCATCACCCTCTGAGTCAAAATCTTAGCAGCAAATTCTACAACTGGGTAGCTAAACGCAATTTTTAGCTGACAGAAACTGGTTTCAGTTCCCCTTCAATCTTTCCAGTTGACACCCCCAAGTACCCCCTATAACTTATCCTAGCCACACACCACATTGACATCCACATGGAAAAGACCATCACAATTTCCCACACACCTAAACTGGCTGCAACTGCTTCCTTCTTTTGAAGAATAAGGAGCCCCCAGGGGCTACCTTTATCCTGTGGGACTATGCCCAGGCCACAGGCAAGAGACTCTTTAATTTGAAGGGAAAGATGACAGTGATGAGAACCTAAGAACGATTTCTGTTGTGAATGAGGATTAGCTTCTAAGCTTCGGGCTTGCAGAAACCAGGGCCACAAAGGTTGTATTAGGAGAAGTGAGTACCTATTTGAAGAAGGTAATAAACTATTTCTCAGACAAATGTAATAACCCAAACGGTCTTTGTTCTCTTGAAACAGGAGGACCTGATGAAGTCAGAACGCCCTCCTTCCCAGTATCCAGTTCACCCACAGAAGAGTGGCACAAGGGGCATCTACAGGAGCCTTTGCCAAGCATTCCCAACTGCCAAGGCGGGGGCGAACACCAGACCTCCTGGAACTGGGCACATCCCCTCCTCTGATCTCAAGAGCTGGTGAAGAAACGCTAATTTGCAGCTGTATTTCTGTTCCTTTTTTTGTTTTCTGTCCCTTCTGTTCTGCAGTCTCTTCAAAGGATATTCAGAGAAGAGAGACTGACCCATCTGCCCAGTTGGGAAGTGGTTTTGAACATGCACTTTGTCTTAAAATTCGTTCCTTGGGCTTGCGTGCAACACGGCTGCGGTTTGTGGAGGCATTTGCCGGTGGCTTCAGAACACAGAGGCCTTCTCTCTCAAAACAGGTGACCCTGCTCTTGGTTAAGTGCATCCCCTAAAAGTTCACTGTTGAAAGTTATCCTGAAATCGCGTGTTAATGGTATGTGAAGAGGGAGCCTCTGAGAGGCAGTTTCCATGAAGGCTCTAGAGACTTCACAGGAAGAGAGGCCTGAGCTGGCCAGCTGGTTCTGCCTCACCATGTGACGCCCCTGCCATGGCGTGGAACCACATACCTAGTCTCAGATATTCAGATGTTCTTATAGGAGCAGAAAATGGACGAAGATATTCTGTGTGTATGTTTTGAACTATTGGTGTTAGACTAGAATTAATGGTGGGATAAGTCTTGGCAGGTAGTGTTTTCTCAGTTCTTTTTAGAACAGCAAGGAGGAAGGGGTATGTCCCTTGGACTAGAGATGAAAAAGAAAAACAGGGCTGTTGATGAAAAAGTGATTGTGTTGTTTAAAAAATTTTATTCATGAGACTGTTTAATCAACTCATATACCCTATTAGGATGAGGTTCTTGCTCTCAAAAGATTATTGTAGTGGAATCTATTCCTTAAAGAAACATCATGTAATTCTTTCACATCTCTGCATTAAATATATACTTTTTGGGGGGGGCTAGTGCTAGAGATCAAACTCAGGGACTTGTACATGCCAGACAAGCACTCTGCCCCTGAGCTACACCATTCTCTTTAAAAAGAAAATAAATAAATTATCTTCTATAATCAATTCACAAAATGAATAGACCTGTCCAATGTCAGTAAAGTTGCTTTGGAGGACTTAAGACCTTTAGTTCCCTTTTCAGAAGAAAAAAAAAAAAAAAAAAAAGACAGGTCAGCTTTACCCAATCCATGAAGGAATGAAATAAGAATCCAAACAGGATCTGTAAAATAATCAATCCATTTTTGGTGGGATGAAAGCTTGGAGGGCTGTCGGATGGGAATCATCTAGGCAGGCTGGCCATGAGGTAATCCTCCTCCCTGGATTTGTGCTCTTGTCTCTTACTCTGTACTCACTGCAGGCATCAACCTGGCAAGGCTAGTAAGCATAGCTGTGCCATGGCCTGGCATGGCGAGAGCTGAGGAGGCCTCACCCCAGCTGTCCCATTACTTGGAGAAATGAATGTACCTTTCTGTAGATAGAACCAAAACCTCAAAGTAAGTAAATTGGAGCACTTGTGGAAGTAGGCTTTATCTTTTCCTGGCTAATCCGAGAACTTGACACACAGCCTTGAAGAGGACACATTTCTAATATTTAAGTTGCAAATTTTTTTTACTACTCTGGAAATCCTTCCACAAACCACATCCAGCTCCCAGCAATGGGAGGCCCATGAGCTGCGACCACTGTCCAGCTCTGTGCTAGCTGCTTCCCCCCAATTCCAGTTCTCTCTTGCTCTCAAGAGATAACTATCTCTTTTCATTTTCCACCAAAGTGACTTTAGTGGTCAGTTTTCTATCACTATAACAAATACATGGGCTAGCCAACTCAGAGAGAAAAGCTTTGTTCTGGCTCACAGTTTTAGAGGTTTCAGCCCACACTTGGTCAGCCCCATTGTTCTGGGCCTGTATCAAGGCAGCACATCGTGGAGGAAGTGTGTGGTGGAGCAAAGCACATGGCCAGTAGCAAAAAGAGAGAGGAGGAGATGAGGGATACATAGTCCCTTCAAGGTCATGCACCCAATGACGTAAAGACCTCCCTCCAGGCCCTACCTCTTAAGGTTCCTGCCACCTTCCTGTAGTGCTGACACAGAGACTAAGCCGTTACTATGTGAATTTTTGGAGGATGCTTATCCAAACCATAGCAGTGACCAGTCCATTTATTGAGCTCTTAACAAATGCTGTTTCATGATTCTGTTTCTCGGGTTATCTAAACACTAGTGTCTTCAAGAACCTCCTTCTTTATCTCCACTGCTCCTCAAGTGACCATTTCTCAGCTTTTTTAAGCTTTTCTGTACATTTGCCCGTTGTTCTCTCTCCATTCTTAGCCCCTGTATTAGTCAGATTTCTAGTTGCTGAGACACAATATGTAACCCTCTCATTTCAAGGAAGAGAGATTGAATTTGGCTCACAGTCTGGCTGACTTAGCCCATGACTGGCTGGTCCTTCAGCATAAAGTCATAGCAGAGCAAACCTGCTTAGTTCATGATGTCTGGGAGACAGAACAGGGGAGTGCTGCCAGACACAGAGGTGATGGGATCACAACAGATCCAATGCCACATCTATCCACAACTACCTCGACACACCCAGAAGAATACTCCACCAATCCCCCTGCTGGATCTCAAAGCCGATCAACTTGACACTCCACTCTCTCCCTTTGGCCCACTGTCACTGTTCTGTCTTCAGCTGCTGTCCTTCCTTTGCTGGATCCTTCTTCCTCCTGCCACTGGCCACCCCAGCCCTCTATTCCCAGTACCTTTCCCTCTTCAACATAGTCTTTCTTCATGCTCTCCTTTCTGTGCTGTCTACCAATCACTCCTCTCAGATTACTGACTCCTAGATGGCTGGATGGCCATCAAGGGGAGATGGGAGCAGACGCCAATGAGGACGGTTGAGTTGATTTCTCAAGGGTTATACCCAGCTTAGACATGATTCATGATTAAGGCCCAAGAATGACAATAATGTTTAGCACTTGGTTGCTGCCCTCTTCTTCTCACTAGTCTGAGCATCTGTCCTTCCCCAAATGCTGGCTCTTAATAATCGGAATTTTCATTGCTTCTAAAAACACACCTGTGAGTACAGGCAAAGGCCACACCAACAGATCTGGTCCCTGATGGCCTTTTAGCCTCATAGGTGCCATTTACGCTCTCGTCTCGCTAATCTCATTTCATTTATTGTCTAGTTTCTGAAGTGCACTGTGTTCCCTCCTCCTGAGGAACTTTGACCAGGCTGTCTCTTCTGCCCCATTCCACTAGTTAATGCCTTTCATTAGTTATTGCTTCTTGTGCAATAAATTACCCTTAAACTTAGCAGTTTAAAACAAAAACTTGTCACTTTTGCTTCAGTCAGGAATCTGGGGTCAGTTTAAGCAGACTGTTCTGGATTAAGGTCTCTCAAGAGGTTACATTCCTGCTGCTGGCCCAGGCTTTAGGGATCTGGGGCTGGAGGATCCCTTTCCACAGACATTTACCTGGCCGCTGGTAGACCTCAGCACCTCTCAGGCTATTGGTGGAGACGTCAGTTCCTTCCTTGCCACGTGGCTTTTCCATGGCTGTTTGAGTGCCCTCAGGATGTGGAAAGCAACTACTCCCAGAATGAAGGACAAAAGAAGAGAGGGGAGGGACAGGAAGGGGAGGAGAGGAGCTTCAGTCTTTTGTAATCTAACCTCAGAAATGGCATATCATACCTGCTGCCATCTGCTCTTGGTAACAGATACTTGAACTAGTTCAGTGTCAGAGAAGACGACGTGTGATATTCATACCAGCAAGCAGCTGCCTCTGGGGCCATCCTGGAGGGCTAACGTAGTTAGAACTTCTCATCCTTACTATATTTTTCTATTATTTTAAAAATTAAAGTTGGTCTCCCTTAGTCTACAGGATTCTTTTTTTTTTTAAGGTTTTTTGAGACAAGGTCTCGCTTTGTGGTTCAGGCTGGCCCTGAGCTCAGCCTCCAACTCACATCACAGCAATCCTCCTCCCTCTGCTTCCCGAGTGCTGGGATTACAGGAGTGAGCCACCATGCCCAGTATGGTGGTATGTGGTACTGGTTGCTGCTGGGGTGAGTCTCCATGCCCAGTATTGTCGTATGGTTACCGGGGATCGAACCTGGGTCCCTGCGCTTGCAAGACAGGTGCCGGAATCACTGAGCCATATCCCTGGCCCACTCTACAGGATTCTTGAGAATTATGTCTGTTTTGTGCATGAACTAGTTAGCTTTTGCTGTGGAACATAGCAATTGAAAACTCAGTGTCTTTTCAAAAGAAAAAAGCATGCTTTTATTATTTCTTATATGTCAGTATCTGTAGGTCAGTTAGAGTTCTCCTGACCTAGAGCAGGCTCAGCTGATTTGGCTGGGCTCACTCGTGCATCTGGTATCTGCTATTGGGTTGCCTGGGGCGGCTGGGTCTAGAATGGCATCCTTCTGGTGTCTGGCAGGTTGCAGACCACTGGCCAGAACCAAGGCAATGAAAGGGCCATGTGTCTGTCTGCATCAGCCAACTACTCTGGGCATGTTCACATGCAGCTTTACTGAATTTCAAGAGTGAGAACGGGAAGGAACAAGGGCCTTTGAGGCCCAGATTTGGAAGAATTGTCATGTTGCTTCTATCACACTCTGCTGGCCTGGACAAGTCACAAGGCAGCCCAGATGCAAGAAGTGGAGAAGTAGACTCCACTTTTGTGGTAAGAGGAGCTGCTAGGTCACACTGCAAAGAAAGCAGTGCAGTCATTTCTGTAAACAGCACATCAAAGTATCCTCAACAAAGACAACGCGATAAACAGAGGCCTCCATAGATAATGTCCCGAATGGATGAGTTGGAACATTTCAGTTTTTGTTATTCTTCTTTTGTACTTAGCTGATCGCCATTGCTGCTAAGCACCTGAAGAGAGGATCCTGTGTTCTTCATGTTTATGCCCCACAACACTGACACTGCTTCGGATTCCGAGACAATGAGCGGAGAGGAGGCAGAAACGTGAGGCTGACTCTTATTTTGCACATCTCCACAGCAAGGCCTTCCTCAAAGGTCAGGGGCCCCGTCACAGATTTGAATAGGTTTTGTAAGCTGGCGGACCAGGGCTTAGATCCTGAACTTTCCATTTACGAACTGTGTGACCTTGGACGGGTTCCTTCACCTGCTGACCCCCAATTTCTTCTCCCACAGATTTGGAGTGGCGACTCAGAACTGTCCCAGGGCTGAAGTGTAGTTCACGTGTGAAATGTGAACTCAGTGACAGGCCCTGGACGCATGCCAACCCTTTTCCTTGATCTAGCTCTTCTATCCCCAAACCTGGCTCAGTCAGCCTGCTGTAGGAGCGTCATACATGCTCCACACCATATGTGTTCCACACATGCAAATGAGTCTATCATTTGCATAGACTCCTGTGGGCACAGATGGGCAGAAAACCTGAGGATTATGGTCATTTTTGCCCTGCCTGGCACAGCTTCTCTAGTCCTGAGGCTGGCAGATCTCTCCCTTGTCTACCTCAGATATCCAGAGATCTGGCTGGCTTTCAGCAATCTGATACGCCTGCTTGGGCTCTGGTCATTGTGAGATGGTCACTGCTCAGGACCATTTTTAACCCCCCTAGGCATTTCCTTTTTCCAGATCAGCTGTTTTATATCGTTCCTTTTTCACTTCTCCTCCCTCTCTTCCCTACTTGAGTACTTTTGACATTTCTCCATATGCCAGATAGCCGGCTAAGCACTTAATACCAAATGCCTGATTAATTCTTACATTGACTTTATGGCTGAGACACTACTATTACCAACACTTCCCTATTAAAAAGGTTGAGCTCAGAGATCACACAACCCACTCAAGTTTGTACCCTCAGACGGTGGTCGAACCAGAATTAAACTCTAGTTTGTCACTCTCTCCCTACTTCCTCTTATCTAGTTGGGCATCCTATTGCAATTTCCTGCTAGAACATTCTTTTCATATGTTTAATCAAGATGTCATCAGCATTTTTTTTTCAAAAACTGCCACAATCCTCAACTCTTGCCTCCTTTTTTTTCTTGAAGGGAATGGAGTTCATTAGAATTTTCTAGAAAGACAGAAATGTTCTCTGTGAGGTCCATTATGGTTGCTACTAGACACACATAGCTTTTGAGTACTTTATAGAGTAGAATGGCTGAGCAATTACATTGTAGTTTTATTTTTAAAGTTTTGTTTTTTTTTTTTTTTTGAGACAGGGTCTCGCTTTGTGGTTCAGGCTGGCCCTGAGCTCAGCCTCAAACTCACATCACAATCCTCCTGCCTCTGCCTCCCGAGTGCTGGGATTACAGGCATAAGCCACCACGCCCGGCACTGTGGTATGTGGTACTGGTTCTGCTGGGTGTGGGTCTCCACACCCAGTATTGTTATGTGGTTACCGGGGAATCGAACCCGGGTCCTTGCACTTGCAAGACAGGCGCCGGAACCACTGAGCTAACTCCCTGGCCCTTATTTTTAAAGTTTAAGATGTGTTATATACATGTATCAAATACCCACAATGAATGTAAACATTATGTTATAAACATGAAGTATAAATTATAATATTTACAGTAATAGTGCAAATGGGGAAGGCAGATGGGAATAAGAAGTGGAATAAAAAAGAATTGAGATAGGCTATGAACATGTACCTACTCGGTACGATAAATATAAACTTCAAGTACTACCAATGTACTAATAAAATAAAAAACTACAAAATATTTTTAATTCATTTAAATTTACATAGCCACACATGACTAGTAGCTATTGTATCGGACAGTACAACTCTAGGGTCTTGAGTGCAGTTTCTTACTGGAATAAGGAGGAGTTGTCCTGGAGGTAGAAACAGGTAAAGAGGAGGGAGGCGAACTGAGGAACCCAGAGAACTGTTCCCATCCACACTGGTTCCCTTAGAAAGCTCCCCTGAGGGCAGCTCGTCTAATGATGTCCAGGTTCCTGCTAAGAGTCTTTCCAGAACCTCTGCTCTCCAGTCACCACATTCCTCATGAGGTCTTCGTAATGCCAGCCCCTCAGAACTATGTTGGGTCTCTCCAGGGAAATGGCTCTCCTGAGCAATACAGACCGGGATGTGTCCATCCTGGCAGCATCAGGAGAGTGAGAAATCAGTGAAGTAAGATTTTCTTTCTCCATGTATGCCGCTGAAATCAATATTACCCATGGCCCACTGTTTACAATTATATAGATGTTCCCACTTCAAGTTTTCTGGAAATGTAGTTTTAAAAATCCATACCAAGACCGGAGATGTAGCTCAGTGGTAGAGCACTTGCCTAGCATGATCAATGCCCTGAGTTCAATTCCCAGCACATATGTACATGTACACACATGACAAAAGAAAATAGAAGGGGAGAAGAAAGGATGAAAAGATTAGACAACTTGTATTCCTTGTTATTTTGAAAATAAATAGGTAGATTTCATGCTAGTAATTCAAAAGACATAGTGCTTTGAGTCCCTTCTATCAGGTATTTTTATCCATCTATTTACTTATCAAATATTTAAAAATCCTTACTGCACATACATTCAGCAATTGCCACAAGAATTCTGAGGACATCAACACTTGTCATATTTCTGTATGGAACACAGTCAATAAGCAACAAGTTACTTCTTTACATATTTGCCCTGTTTCTAGACTGGGGGACTTTGAGGGCTGGGACCCTAGTCCCTGGAACAATGGCCAGCACAGGGTCGGAGCTCAACAGACATTTCTTATCTAGAGGATACTGCCTGGTGCATAATAGGTGCTTATTCACTATTTTCTGAAGGAAATAAAACCTGTGTGATACTAGGCTAGATCTGTGGTCCCCAGAGCCCAGCGATCCATCTCCAGCGTGGGAGTCCTTCTGGATACAAGCTTCAACATCTGAGGAATTTGAAGCAGCTTGCTCTGAGATCAGACTTCATGAATTCATCAAATCCCTCTTTGCTTTAGTTACATTTTCAGCCTCTACTGTCTGAAGGGTCCTACAAACAGGACCTCCTTTCCTTTTTTGGAAGATTTTTTTAAAACTTCACCAAGTTCAAAGGTTTTCCATCATCTACTTCTAGCAAATCAACATCTGATTAGGACATATATGTTAATCTAAATTCTAAAAATGGTTCTAATCTTCTTATCCATAACTTTCAGTTTTATAAACTTCTATCACCTTCATCTTTTGACTTGTACCTTCGCAGAACAAAAAAATGCCCTTGAGAAAGGCCTTTTTTTTTTTGAGACAGGGTCTCGCTTTGTAGTTTAGGCTGGCCCTGGGCTCAGCCTCAAACTCACATCACAGCAATCCTCCTGCCTCTGCCTCCCGAGTGCTGGGATTACTGGCATGAGCCACTACGCCCAACCCAGTGGTACGCGGTACTGATTTTATGCCCAGTATTGTTGTATGTGGTTGCCGGTAATCGAACCTGGGCCCTTGCATTTGCAAGACAGGCGCCGGAACCACTGAGCTAAATCCCCGGCCCCAGAAAGGCCTTTTTGGAACATGAAAGCAACTTACTCTGTTTATCACCTCAACACACTGTTTTCTGAATGCTTTTCATAAGGTTCACTGACAAGAACTATGCAAAATGTTCATTCATTTATTAGTTTACTTGAAGCCTCATTCCACAAATATTTATCATATGCCTGGTATGTGCAAGTCACTGCAGTTTTGCACCAGCCAAGACACAGTTTTGTGCCAACCAGCAGCACCTCCTTGCTCTTCATGGCTCAACTTCTGGCGGAAACACCGTATGCGACAGGTCATCACCCCTGAGTTTGCCTCCTTTTTTTTCTTGTTCCTTTTTTTTGGTTTTTGAACTGGAGATTATCTCTTAGTATATTTTTCCATAAAGGAAAAATGCTTCTTTCTCTGGGTAGGTTGAAAGTTCAAATATTTTCAAATCCCTACTGCACATGCATTTAGCTATTATCACGAGAATTGTGAGACCATAAAGCCCTTCAGTCATACTTCTGTTATGGAACTCAATCAATGAATAAAGAGAGAGGCAAAGAATCACCTTTGAGATTTTCACCTCAAGGGGCAGAGCCGCTTGAAAGGTAAGGAAACAGGTTCTGGAGGGATTAAGTGCTTGCCCAGAATCCCTGACTGGTCGTTGATGGGGTT
The DNA here is from genome assembly GCA_004026965.1 of Petromus typicus. Taxonomy (NCBI): domain Eukaryota; kingdom Metazoa; phylum Chordata; class Mammalia; order Rodentia; family Petromuridae; genus Petromus; species Petromus typicus. The sequence continues at coordinate 1,243 of PVIR01015043.1, read as the reverse complement.
GGGATTCTCACAAGATGAGGCTGGAGCCGCCACCTCGATCACCTGCCTCTCAAATTCCAGAGCTGGTGGCTCCCACTTGTTTGAATATCTCGGACAGTTGAGCTTGGAGCTGGCTCATGGCAGACAGTCACAAACTATTCATGGACTGGATGTGATTTAAATAAATGCAGATGGTGTGGCTGATCAGACCAGTAATTGGAGCACACTTATTCCTTACATTCTGGATAGATGGCCACTCTTGAGGAGAAACGTGAAAGCCTGGGGTTATGAGTAATTATCTCTTCCTCTCTCCAGTCCACTGAGATGAAAGCTACAGGGCTGGCCTCTACTACATGCTTTTTAGATTGATGTCAGAATAAGCAGCAAACCCTAGTGAATTTAGGTACAACTTAGCCAACTTGCCATAGTTTACAGTGAGAGAGAACAAGGATGACATCTGTCAATCCTGCCATGTTTCCTTTGGACCAAGAATACCAGTGTGTTTCTCCAGTGGGAAGACAACTGTTTCCCCTTCCCCAGAGAGGCCTGAGGCTCCAGGACACTGAGCGAGCCCTGTCTGGTCCAGCACAAGTGTGAAGGGCGGGAAGCAGGCTGCAAGGCCTCACGAAGAGTCAAGAGCTAGATCTTTCTCCTGCATCTTATTTTGTTGAAATGCCAGGGATTGAATCCAGGGTCTCACATGCTAGGCCAGTGCTCTATCCCTGGCTGACTTTGTCAGCCTTCTCCTGTGTTTTATATCAGTGGGTCTTTAAATGCTCCTTAAATGTTGGAAATGATTACAAAAATAGAACTTTTGTATTTTCTAATCTTGATCCCTATATAATTATATATTACCTGTTAAAATTTTTTAAAAATCTGCACAACTTGAACTAGCATAGAGTTGATTCAATAGCACTGGTCTCAAGTCAGCAAGACTGGGAATTAATTCTGACTTTGCTATTAATTTTGTTTTAAGAACACAAATTTATCTCATTCAAAGCCATTGAAAGCTCAGTGCCTACAAAATAAACTTAAATTCATTTGATTGCCCAGGAGACCAGGATGCTCTAACTCCTTCCTGCCTTAGAATAGGTTTTTCCCAAAAGAGGACCCTAGGATAAGGGTTTGGTGTAACATGGAAGAGGAATGTCAATAAAGGCTATTATTAGCCAGTGACTACCACAGGGAACTTGGGTTTAATCCCCCATGGTCCCTCGGAGAGACCATGGAGAGCATATCTGAGTAAGAGCAACAGAGCTAAGAG
>PVIR01015042.1:0-39203 GCA_004026965.1 Petromus typicus | reverse complement strand
GCACTGTGGTATGTGGCGCTGATTGCTGCTGGGCCTGAGTCTCCATGCCCAGCATTGCTGCATGTGGTTACTGGGGATAAACCCAGGACCTTGCGCTTGCAGGGCAGGTGCCAGAACCACTGACCCTCCATGATTTTTGATTACACATTCTTTAACCTTCACCTAGTGGACAAACAGATGCTAAGTTTCAAAAACACCACATTCAAATCGTAGAGAATAATAAAGAACATGACTTTACCTTTTCTGTCTGTCCATAATTAATCTCTATATTACTGAATCTTTACATTGCAGCAAAAGGAGCTGAAGGGTTCACTCATCTTATGACAAAACTAACGTACTTCACAATCCTATAAATACGTAAGAGCAGCTGGAGTGTGGAAGGACCATGGTAGACACTATGATTGTGAGGGTTCAAAGATGGGGAATCTGCTCTCGGAGTGCTTGTGGTATAATAAAATGCTCACATGCTGAAAACTGAAGCATCTAAAGCCAAGTGAGACTGTCCTACGTGACACTTCTTCTGAGGTGAAGTCCATTTTTAGTAAGTCTCTTAGAGAGCTGTTAAACCCATTCTGAGATACCGCATGCTGGGATGTATTTTCTCAATCTGTAAAAGGGACAGAATAAGGATACTTAACAGTTGCACTATCATCACAGCATGCCCAGTGCTCAGCACATGTCAGAACGTAGTATTTTTTGAGTGAATGTAGCTATAACTATTAATACTGATCTGTCTCTTACTGAAAACTTTCATAGTCATGCTGTCATAATTTATCATGGCTCAGTGTAGGCCATACGGTGCACTATATAGCCCATGCCACAGGAAATTAGCAAGACAATTTTACTTTGCTAATGGTGTGATTCCACAGTTTTCATCTAAATCGCCAAAGGCTGCATAGTAGACTTGCCTAGAAGTCATCGAGTCTTGGTGACGTTGTGAAGTGCTCTTTAAAAACTGGAAGTAATAGGACACTGAAAGTCCTCAGCCAGAATGCTAAGAGCACCCGTCAGTGGGCAGCTGCGGTTCTTTAACTTAAAGCCTTCCGTGAAGAAAAATAAAGAGCAGTTGTTTATGAAGGACATTTTATTGTTCACTACTCATTATTACAGCGATATGTCAGAAGAACTGTGGGATCAATGGGTCCCCCTTATGAGGCCAGACATCCGGAGGCTAAGACATACATCTCAGGTTCAAATGATCCCCAAAATGAGGGAGCAGAAAAGCAGTAGGACAGAGAAGATTCAGGAGCACATCCATATTAGGGGAATGGAGATGTGAATTTTTGTTTAAATAGGACTAATTAGAGCTGAGGATTAAAATGCTCAGCCTTGCTGCACCTACCTCCCAAGCACAAAGTCCTGAGTTCGATCCTCAGCACCACAACATAAATAAATAAAATAAACAGGACTAATTAATCTGTACTTTGAAGAAAAGCACATAGTTTCACCTAAAAAGTTGTTACAACTTCAAGATATCTCCGTTAAACATAGAACCGGACTAGGAAGATCAATACCTGGCCAGTTATAAGAAGTTAGTTCGAGCATATTTTCTTTCCTTTTTGGTTACTTTCTCACCAATTGTTATTTTACGTGATTCCTTTACTTGTCCATCCTAGGGGAGAGCTCTACCGTCCATCGCCCTCACGCCGAGGGAGTCCCTTCCCACCATGTGGACGACAGCGCTGGTCCTAGGATTCCAGCTCCACAAACCTCTCGCCCTCCGCGAGACTGACACCTGCTCGTAACACACGCTGAGAGCCCCTGGCGCACACGGCTTCCCCCTAAACCTCGTGGCTTCCAGTCGTCCGCCCCACTCCAGCAGTCCACACACAAGGTTTCTCCTAGGCTGCCACGAATTTGCTAAATCTCACTGTGATTTTAGTCTTTTCTGCTTCCTAGAACCCAGCGGGCCTTCCTGCCACACCCCCGGAGTTCAACAGTCCTCTCGCACTGAAAATTAGCGTGCAAAAGTGCAGCTCACGCCCGCAAGCAAAACGCCAGGAAGAACAGAAACAAAACACCGGGGCCCTCTCCGCAGTTCTTCCTTAGAACATGAACTTCCCCTCCGCACCGCACACGCCACTCCCTGGCGCGCTCCCTGCGGAGGGAGGGCGCACCCTCTAAAATCTCCACGATGGCGAGGCCAGGAGGGTCCCCAGCTAACTGCCCGGCATTCCGGCCGCCGCAGGAGCGGGGGACTCCCGAAGTCTAGCGACGCGCCACGGTCCCTCCTTCCGGGGAGGCGCATCCGCTCCGGGCCTCGTTCTCTCAAACTGTAAAACGGGGATCAGGATCTGGCCTCTTGCATATTATTACGTGCGGAGCGCTGGGGCCCAACAGGGGGAGATCCGGCTAAATCTGCGACACATCGGTCATGCTGCAGTGGTCGCCGGCTGTGTTCAGGGAAACAACCGAAACGTGTTACAACACTCGCCACGCCACACCCAGCCCGTGTCAGGTGCAGAGGCCAGTGAGCTCAGGCTCCAAGCCGAGGTCAGGGCGCAGGACGGGCCGCGGGCGCAGGGCGGCTCGGAGCAGGGGCGCAGGGCCCGCAGAGTCCGCCGGGCCGCGCGAACCTCGCCCTGCAGCCTTCCAGTCCACCGCAGAGCCCTCGCAGCCCAGGGCCAGTCGCGGAGCACAGGGCAGGGGGAAGGGCCGGCAAGAGGCCGCGCCCAGCCCGGGACACGTCTGGAAGGGAAGGGTCCTGGAGCCGAGCGCGGGGGGCGCGGGGCGGGCAGCCGGGCGCGGTACTCACTGCGCGGCTCCGGCGCGGGGCTCAGCGGCGTGGCCCGGCTGTGCGCATTCCTGCCGGGGAACCGCCCGGCCTCGGTGCGGCCGGAGCCCGGCGAGCCCCGCGTCACGCGGCGGGCGGTCCTGGCCCGCGCCCCGCCCCGGGAGGAGCGCAGGCTCGGGGTGGAGGCCGGGGCGCCGGGGCTGGGAAGGACGACCTGCTCTTTGCAAAGACACCGGGTCGCTTTCTTTTTCTTCCAGCCCTGGCGTCTGATCCCAGACTTGCAAACCGCGCTATGTCCCCAACTTCCTTCGTTTTGTTTTTGTTTGGGTTTTTTTTTTTTTTTTTGGGGGGGGGAGACATGGTTGCTGAAAGTCACGCACAGAAACGAAGTTCTTCAATTTTGAAAGAAACGTCAAAAACTAACTTTTCCCGAATTGTAAACCAGCCACAAAAAGCTCTGGACCGTGAGCTGAGGTGGAGGCGGGGAGGTGGCTACCCTGGTCTCTGAGCGGCACCCTCTCCCCCAGGGGCGCCCAATGCTGCAGGGACAAGGCCTCGCCGGCCTGGGCCTCGGGAAGCGGGGGTCCTGGCGCAGTGGACACCTCGCCTGACACAGGTGGGTTCCCCGACTCTCCACGCGTGCTCACTGCACTCTGAGGAATAAAACTGGCGCAGTTCCAGGCCTTCCAAATCTAGTTATTTTTTGCCTCGTGTAGTGGCACACACCTGTAATCCCAGCACTCGAGAAGCAGAATCAGGATTGCTGTGAGTTCGAGGCCAGTCTGAACTACACAGTGAGACCTCGTCTCAAAAAAAACAAACTAGTGCTTTATAATTTTTTGAGAAGACTCTGCCGTAATTCTTGAAAAATTACTTTAAAATTCCTTCTGGGGCCAGATTTAGCGCAGTGGCGCCACCACCTGCCTTGAACATGCAAGGACATGAGTTCGATCCCACATACAAAAACAAAACAAAACAAACCCTAAACCTGAGCTCATCTAGTTTTCTCCTATATTTAATTCTCCAGGGACTCGGATTGCTCAGGGTGACTTCTTGGGGCTACGCCTTAGCAGACAAGAGCGCTGGACTCCAAGTCCCCAGTGCCAGGCAGCCGTCTCTTCCAAAATGAAGGCGGATATTTCTGTGCTTCTGAACAGTACGGATGACTAAGTTATGAAATACGTTAGCTCAACAGGCTTATGATTCAGGCCAGGGCGTCCTGGACGGCGGCCTTCATCAGAGACGCTGCTCATCTGTCTTCGGGAGCTACCCTGGTCTCTGCGCGGCACCCTCGCTCCTCCAGGGAGGTTTCGCAGAGCGCCCGCAACTGAAATGCCCAGAGCCGCCCCAAGGTGCGGTATGAAGTCCCGCGGGCCTGCTCTGTCCTGCTGAGCAGGACTTCCATGTGCTGAACACTGTGAACCCGCTTTCTGCCAGATTCTCCAATGTATTCTTAGTCAACCCAAAGCACAGGTGGTTTAAACTAACTTCTGTACAGTTCAGCCTATTAACAAAAATTCTACTGGTTCAATATGCACATTAACATAGGATAATCAGCCTTATTTTTTCCAAATCTGGTTTTTTTTTGTTTTTTTTTTCTTGAGACAAGGTCTTCCTTTGTAGTTCAGGCTGGCCCTGAGCTCAGCCTCAAACTCACAGAAATCTTCCTGCCTCTGCCTCCCGAGTGCTGGGATTACAGGCATAAGCCACGATGCCTGGCACTGTGTTATGTGGTATTTACTGCTGGTTGGCATGAGTCTCCACTCCCAGTATTATTGTATGTGGTTACTGGGGATCGAACCAGGGTCGTTGCACTTGCAAGGCAGGTGCCAGAACCACTGAGCTAAATCCCAGGCCAAACTCTATTATGTTTAATTTAAAAATAGATTGACTTTAAACTTATCTTAAGCAAAAGTATCCAGGGGCAAATACATTTTATGTAACACTTTACTTTTTATACCGCATCAATGAACATGCACTATTATTAGTACAAAAATGCCTGCCTATCTTAACAGTCACCTCATATCCACACATTTCCAGGGAACTGTGGAGTGATTCTGACACAATCTCACTGACATCAGCCTCGGGCTCATAATGTGGACAGGAAAAGTAAGAGCTTGGGAGGCGACTCGTTTTCCCAAAGTTCTCGGAACTATTCATGGAAAACAGGACCTAGATCACCAAGTATCTCCCTGAGGGCTATTTACTTTTCTGTAGATCTCTCTAGGCAGAAGGGAAAGTTATTTCCACCTTCTGTTTAAATGTCCAACGTAGCTAGCTGTCATCAGTGACTTCCCACTGTCCAGGCAATCATTCGGTGTTCCTCTCCCTGCCAGGTAGTTATCAGTTGGCAGCCGGTCACACATTTGAAACTCTCACTGCACACTGATAACCTCTCCTTGACCCATCCGCGCTTTCCTAAAGTAGAATCTAGAAAGGTCACACCCTCAGGCTCCCCCATAGCAGGACAGAGGTGGCCACTGGCCACCGGGAAATCAGTGTTATAAGAAGGTATCTGATTGGTCAGGATTGGCAGCGCAGAGCTTTGGTGGCATCTGGGATAACGGGAGAAACCGCCATGTGCTGGGTGCACTGTTCCTGGCTGTGAGGCTTCGTGTTCTTCCCACTCGACCTCTCCAGATTTCCTTCCCAGCTACTCACTTAAGAAAACCTAAGAAGCTCCTTTTAGCTTAAACTAGTCATCACAGATTCTAGTTGGAACTGTAACCAGTGCGTTTACATAGCATAGTTTTCCACAGTGATATTTCTACCACAGTCTGTAACTTGGCTTCCAAACAATCTCTCTTATTTGTCAGTTATCTGAGAACTGTTCCAGCAATATCAATGCATGAGTAGTTATGGATCTCGGTTATCTTCACGTGGACTTTAGTGTCTGTAATTTCTTTTTTTTTTTTTTTTTTTTGAGACAGGGTCTTGCTTTGTGGTTCAGGCTGGCCCTGCGCTCAGCCTCAAACTCACAGCACAGCAATCCTCCTGCCTCTGCCTCCCGAATGCTAGGATTACGGGCGAGAGTCCCCACGCCCGGCACTGTTGTATGTGGTACTGATTGCTGCTGGGTGTGAGTCTCCATGCCCAGTATTGTATATGGTTACCGGGGATCGAGCCCAGGTCCTTGCACTTGCAAGACAGGCACCGGAACCACTGAGCTAACTCCCCGGCCCTAGTGTCTGTAATTTCTGCAGTCTCATCAATCCTCCTTATTAATTTACCTAAAATTGCATTTTAAGCACTCAACATTCTACAGGAACTATTTTGAGTCAGTAATATCTATGCCACTTAAAAGCTTTGCAGGTTCTAAGCTCAGAACTACATGAAAGAAAGACTACCACATTTAGGAGCACATTTATACATTTTGTAAGAATTCTTTTTTTTCATTTGTTGAGTTTACTGGTACATTTTAGGTATACATTATGAGTACGTGCAACATTAAGACTTTTTACCATCACATGACATAACTTGACTCTCATTTTTCCCACTCTCCTGCCCTCTCTGCCGCCGCGTCCACATAAGCTTTGTTTCCATGTTTTTGTTTTTACCATCACACTTTTACTTTTCCTTCTTTATTTCCTTCTACCTCTCTATCCCTTTTCCCTTTGAGATTTTCTTCCTACTTCACAATACCTGTCATATATTCTGGGCCTTGTTTACACCTTCAGTTTCTCGTACTAGAGAAACGATACAGCATTTATTCACCTGTGTCCTATTGTAGGAATTCTTACGAGATTCTGCGGTATGGGCAACCTTCCAGCTTGCACACAAGCTTCAAACTGAATACTCGTTTTTGAGGCCCGACTTTAAGGTATCTGATAAGGTATCACTTATTAGAATTTTCAGGTTGGATGTCTCCAGAACTAAGAAAACCAGGAGAAATTCTCACTGCCAGTTACATTCACTATTTGGTCAGAAGTTTTCTGCGTGCTTCGGCAGAGTATCGGTTTATCTGTATGTGTTACAGCAATTGTGTAATAAAAGGCTTCAGTTTGTCCCAATATCTTTCCCACATCCCAGGACTTTCTCAGTGAAGCCTGGGGATGACAATCTTTAAAGAGATGTTCAGATAAGGAACTCCAATCTGCCAGGGAGAGGGGAAATCAGTAGAAATGTATGGTTTTTCTTCTATAACCCTGTATGAGAAAGCTGGAAGGGAGAAAATATACCCTGGGAAACGGTTCAGGAAACTGCTGCCGGCAAATGAGTCAGCAAAACCTGGTAAGCAAAGCAACAAGCCAATAATTTCAGTCTGACTTTATGCACTAAAATAATTAACAAGTAGCTAAGATGCTTGTCTTTCCCAGCTGTCTTGTCTTTCCCAGCTGTGTCACACCCCTGCCCTAGTTTCTTCAGACAGGACCGAGCTAGAGGAGGAATCAAACTCCTTACAATCATCACACCTCAGAAAGGCTGGCTGACAACTTTCTGTATGGAAAAAGTGAGAGGCAAAAAGGTTCTGGTTCCTACAACTTTCGAGTCAAGTATTTTTCAAGAAAAACAGTCGGTGTTGTTTTCCATGATATATTTAACTTGCAAAAGTTTGGATGATAGCAATACTGGAAAAAATTTATGCATGGCTTCACTAAATAGCATTGTGTGGGGGCTTTACTAAGAGGCCCTCCCATTTTTAGAGGTATAATTTGGGTGTAAGTTAAGTATAGGTCCATTGAAACATGAAAAGTAAGAAATGTCTGGAAAATCTTTTCCATTTGGACACTTTCAAGTGACAAAAATGAAGACGGACAAGAATACTCACATTGAGATACATTTCTCCAGCTCTAAGGCTACCAGGTACCAGGCCCAGGGCTCTGGGCTGACATACTTAATTTCTTTTTTTAGGTTTTTTGAGACAGGATCTCGCTTTGTAGTTCAGGCTGGCCCTGGGCTCAGCCTCCAACTCACATCACAGCAATCCTCCTGCCTCTGCCTCCCGAGTGCTGGGATGACAGGCGTGAGCCACCACGCCCGGCACTGTGGTACGTGGTACTGGTTGCTGCTGGGGTGAGTCTCCACGCCCAGTATGGTATGTGGTTACCGGGGATCGAACCTGGGTCCTTGCGCTTGCAAGACAGGCGCCCGGAATCACTGAGCTAACTCCCCGGCCCTGACATACTTCACTTCATCTCAGCTTCTCCACAGCCTTGACGAGAAACCTTCCTTCTGAAGCTCATTGGGATCAACAGAGGGAGTAGCAAAGAGGAGCCAGGCCTGGTCTGTGTGGCTGAGCGCTCCCCCACGGAGCCGCCTGCAGAACAGCAGTAGAAAAACACACCGCGGGTCTACTGATGGGGTTTACGTTGGTCCCAGACACTAATTTTTAAAATGCTCTATTTAAAACTCATAGATGATCAGCGACTTTTATTATTTTCCTGGCTGGTGGGATGAAGATTTGAAAAGGTCTCCAAAACGCACCCGAGATTTTAAGCTGGGATCGTGTCAGCCTCAGCCTAGAGAGTTCAATCTAGTCTCACTTCTCGGCTCATTCGTGGTTTGGAGGCACCTTTAGGATCCCGGAGCTCTGAGAGGCACCGAAGGCGTCGGTGAAAGAGTCCACAGAGTTCCACAGGACAGCCACCAATTTCAAAGGAAAATCTGCTTGTTTAAATCTGTGTGTATAATCTGAAACAGACTGAGATTTTGGATAATCTGGATAAACCGGGAGACCAAAAGTTGAAGTGGACTGAGACAAAACTTACTCATTAACTACTATCAGCTAATGTTAGAGTTTCTTTTACTGAAAAGGAAGATTTCAATGATCTTCTTTTTACTAGCTGCAAAGCTCTGAGGTATTGTGCTCAGCGAGACCATGGGCTCTAGCACAAAGACCTTGTGTGCGTAGGAACGTTGGGCTTCAGTCCTGCCTCCGTCTTCCGGCTTTGTGTGTGTTGAGATTATTTAACCTCTGAGAGTCTTGCTTTCCTAGGTAGAAAGGAATAATAACAAAAGGGGAGCACCTAACGTAATTTCACAGAGCCCTCAGCCTGGTGTGGTGAATGTTATGAGGAAAACTGGAATGATTTTCTGAAGAAGGATGAGGACAGTATTTTACTCACAAGGTGCACAGAAGTCCAGTGTACTGATAATATTATCTATGGAACACATTGTTATACACTGAGTGTCATAAGTGGCTTTACTGGATATTAAATCATTCAAATCACCACAAGAAAGTATATCCTCTCACTCAGTATGATGGCTTACGTGCATAATCCCGGCACTTGGGAGACCAAGGCAGGAGGATTACCATGAGTTTTAGGAAAGGCTGGGCTACACGAAGACCTCGAGGCCATCCTGAGTGGCCTAGCAAGAGACTGTCTTGAAAGAAGAGAGAGAGAGAGGGAAAGAAGGAAAGAAGGGATTCTCCTCCAATGAGGAAAGGATAGTTTTCTCCGATATTTTGGGGAGCATCACCGGCCCCCCACAGAGCCCACCTAGGGGAGATGGCACGTCCTACCGTACAGAAGAGCCAGGATCTTTCGAACTCAGGAAATGACTGACCTTGGCGGCCGGGGCGGCCCCACCGCCGTGGGCTCTGGAGGGCTCGCTGCTCCCGAGGCCGGCTGCTTTCTTCTTTAAAGTAGAAAATACTAATTTCAGTGAAAGAACACAAGTGCACATTTTCACAGTAATATAAATGTCTCTTTAAGCAAAAATCAGATGAGTACATTACTAACACGACCAAAGAAAATGCAAGTTTTTACTTTTTTCATGACTTTTCCCAGAAGACTGTAAATAACGGAAATAGAAAGCTAGTTGCATAAATCTTATTGTTTAATTTTCAGTGATTCCGGAGAACTGCCACAGTCCTCACGCGAGCAGGTGTCATTTCCCACCGTAAAACGATCCCAGAAATGTCTCGCTGTGAACAGCTGCCTTCTTCCCCCCAGTTTTGCAGAGTTCAGTGGTGGGTGATTTGGAACGTATATCAAAGGAATAATTATTTTATAACTTAGGGAAAGGATAAGAAAAGAGCAAAGTTCTTTTATTTAAAGATACTCATGATATAATATGGTCATTACTATAACATCTAAAAGTTGAAAACAATAACTGCAATTAACAATGAATATTTCAGGATGAATAATGTGCCAGATAACTATTCTCCTCCCGTAATAACGTTGTAATAATAAAATCTACTGGGACATTTTTCTGAGTGCCCTGCTTTGCACATCGAGTGCAAAGACTAAATCTTCGCGTTACTCAGGCTAAAACTGAGGCCTCTTCTCTAAGCGAAGAGACTTAGGGAAAGAACAGAAAGTTAGAGACCGTGGTCACAACTAGCGAGGGTAGGGGCGCTGCAGACCGGGGCCCTCCACCCCGAAGTCATAACAGGGCTCACGTTGTAACAGGCTGAAACACCGTGTGCTCATCAAAAATCGTATCTTAGAACTCTAGAACTGTATGTTATATATTGTGAATAGAAAATACTCAGAGTGAAATAGGGTGAAGGGGAAAAATAATGAGATTATAACAAAAAAGAAAGGAAACAAATTTTATGTATATGGGGAGGGTGGTAGGGTGAGTAGAGCTTCCGAAAACCATAATGTGTAACGACTCAGAGGACGTTAAGATACAAAGAATGCAAGGACGGCGTGACCAATCTCAGTCTCCTGTTTCTGAGGGAGAAAATGGCAGAGAGCTGAAGCCACTGTCCAGTGTGCCCCCACTCCAGCTGTCAGCTGCTGGTCTCTGCTACCCTGTTCCGAAGGCCCTGTTCTGATCCCGGGCAGCCTGCTCATGCCATTCCCTATGGCGAAGCCCGAATAACAGGCCTAGGCTGCTGTGTAAAAATCGTCAAAAGAACTCTATGATAACATGCCACATGAAGGAAAAATAACCTTTTTGCATCATTAAGCCATTGTTAAAAATAATAACAATATGTGCAAATTTAAACATAATATAAGTGTTGGGTTTTTTTTTCTTTTATCTCTACATCAACTCAAAGCCCATTTTTAAAAAACTGAGACACTAGCAAATTCCACTGAGGCTATCTTTCAACACAACCCTGGAGTCCCCTTGACTTTCCTGTGGATACGACCTGTTACTCCCAAGACTGGATTGTCCTCAGAGCTTCCTAGACCACCTGGTGTAGAAAAAGCCAATTTAATTCAGCTGAAATGAAAGTTCAGTTTGTAAAAATGATCTTTCTTTTCTTCTGAGACAGGTTTTACTATGTTGCCCAGCTGGTCTCACATTTATGAGCTCAAATGATCCTCTCACCTCAGCCTCCCAGTAGCTGGGACTCGGGTATGTGTCACCACGCCCAGCTGTTAACCTTTTACCTGACAAATGTTAAGCTTTTTGTCAATGTCCGTCAGTTAAAATACTGGGTGAAACCTTAGATACACGTAGCACAGACTCCTTGGTACCCGTAGCTCAGTGACTAGAGTTTAACTACTGAGTGTTAATGGGAAGTGAGTCCTTTTCTCCTATTCTGTCTGACTTTCTTCTTTCATTCATTCGACAAACTGTGAGCCAGGTGCCGGTCCAGGCACTCGCAGAAATCTACTGACCAGTTCAGAAGAAAAAGCCTCTGCCCTCTCAGTGCTTACATTCCAGTGCATGGACTCAGGCCATTAACAAGCCTGAAGAAAAGATTACAGGAAATCACGCGTGCTGAGCAGACTGTGAAACAGGATAAAGGGACAGTGTGACTGTGTAAGCGCTGCTTCAGACAAGCAGTGACCTCTGTGTAGGATCTGCCTGTGAGGAAGAAAGTCATCCTGGACAGCACAGCGGGAGGAGAAGCATCCAGACAAATCCAGCAGCACAGGCAAAGGCCCTGAGGTGGCAACGGCTTGGCAACTTGGAGGGATAGAAAGAAGCCAGTGGAACAGAAGGATGAAGATACGAGCATTAACAGTATGAGACAAAACAGGATGAAAGACCGAGATATTTGATTTGAGCGATGTGTTCTAAATGTATCGCAATAGTTAGGTGTGTGTGATCATCAGCTTCTCCCTGGTGTTCACCACATACCCTCTAGTCCTGGCTCATCAAAGTCCTCTGCTTCATGCTGCCTTAGCTTTGCAGGTGTCTTCTCCACGTCCACACCTGCATAAATCCTTACAAATGCAGCCTGACCAAGACACCTCTCGCTGGCCAGGTCTGCATATCCACTCGAACTCACCACCCACAGCAAGTGAACTCTTCTCAAAACTGCTCATTCTGCATTTGTCCTAACCACAGGCATGTTCTGGTCACTAAAATAAAAGGTCGAAACAGTAATTGAGAAGGCGAATTCTATGCTAAATTTAAATTATTTTTCTTCCTTATCATAAATCCAGCAGGAAACTAAAAATTATCCAGAGTTCTTGTTGCTGACATGTTAAAGATATTTATGTGTGTATCTCTGTTGAATTTTACAGAAAGTAAACTGTCTGGAACATCCTGCCTCGTCCTTCTACATCACTCCGGTTTCAGACACAAAGTCCTAAACTCATTCCCTGAGTGATGGGAGATCTCTGGTTCCGGTGAGGTGAGTCTTGGCGGTTCCTGGATGGGAGGACCGCGCCATGAGAGGGGGACAGGACCACTCGGCCCCTCACGTTCTCTGGAGAAGGGAGCAGCCTTAGAAATGGAGTTCATCTTCGATCGCAGCAGAGGACGAAACCGCCATAAACACTCCCAAAGTGTAGAGCCTGGGAGCTTTGAGACTGGTGAAGGCATCTGTGTGCTGGGAAGGTGACACCCCGGTTCCACAGGGACAGGAGAGCCGGGCTCGGGACTCCCCCAGATCTCGCCCTCTGTGACTCCTCGTCTGACTTCATTTCCACCCCTCGCCCAGTTCTTTGTAGAATAAGCAGTGGGTTCACAGAAGAGTTTCCCAAATCTCTGCGAGAGCAGCAAAGTATCCAACGAAGAAGGGGGTTTGGGGACCCGATTTACTGCTGGTCAGGCAGCAGTAAGGTGACCTGGGACCGTGACTGACACTTGAAGTGGGAGGGCAGCGCCAGGGCGGGGCGGAGCCTCAGCCTGCAGGTCTGCGCACCTCCGGTCAGTGTCAGACGTGAACTGGACCAGGGACACTCAGCTACTGTCTGCTGAGATGAAGACTCCTTGGTGTAAGAGAAACTCCACACATTTCGGCGAGCGGAAGGGTTCTGTGTTGAGTGAGAGAGCGCAGTAGGAGAAAAGAGGCTGTTTATCTGACTACACCAGTGGGACTAATCTTTTCTCCAGCACTGAGCTGATAATCTTCAGATGCTTCACCGAACAGTTCTGACTGGTGTGGCCCTGTGCTATTCCTGGCCTTGTGAGTCCCGTGATTACATAAAATTACCAGTGTGATGCATCTGATCCACAGGCAAACACACCTGGATTGCTTTAAAAATGCTGGCTAAGTAATACTCCATTACTCTGCCATAAACAATGATAAGATTGAAGCATTCATATTCAAATGGATGTACCATCAGGACATCCTCATAAGTGAAATAAATAGGTCACAGATGTGTAAATAGTATATCTTTTCTCTGGTACGAGAAAATGAAGATGTAAATGAGTTCTAGTATATATAGTAGATATTGTGAAACAGAAGATATTTAAAAGGAAATGGGGTGTAGGGATAAGTAAAGGGTGGAAAAATAATGTGATGGTAATAAAAAAACGAAAGGCCTATGTATATAGGGGTGCAGGAGTTGTGGGGTGGGTAGGGGAATGGGAAAAATAAGAATCAAATCGTGTCATGTCATATACTGGTACAAATTCTCAATGGTGAAAGTGACTATGATGTGTATATATGATGTACCAATAAATATTTGAATAATAAAAACATGCTGGATAAGGAGACAGCCCAGGACCACACCGCGGTTGATGCTCAAAGGTCTCGTGGACAGATGTGCCAGATTCATATAGAGACCGATGGTCCTGCAGGTGCCTGGATTGTCACAGGTGTTAGGGAGAGTGAGCGTCAAGGTCGCTGAAACCCGCAGGCGTGGTGTGGCTTCCACGTGTGTCCCGGGAGTTGAAGAGCCCTCTCTCGGTGCCACGGGGATCATTTCAGACGGGGCACAGATGACCGGCACTTTCCCTCACAAATCCAAGCAACGACTGAGTGTCTGAAGAACACTCCCGCTCAGCGAAGGGGGAAAGAGTAAGGCGAGTCCAGGCTCACGAGTGGGAAAGATTTAGTAAC
This sequence comes from Petromus typicus, assembly GCA_004026965.1. Taxonomy (NCBI): domain Eukaryota; kingdom Metazoa; phylum Chordata; class Mammalia; order Rodentia; family Petromuridae; genus Petromus; species Petromus typicus. The sequence continues at coordinate 25,329 of PVIR01015042.1, read as the reverse complement.
TCAGCATCAAGACTGGGCCCGGCACCGTCACAGAGACGAATAAACTTAACTTTGCAAACTGGATCACACCTCCTACCTCAAGAGAAGTCCCTCCATTTTCCATCAATGAAATCCTTACAGAAGGAAAGATTGAAAGGTGGAGAATGTTCCCACCTTAAGTAACAGTCACAAATTAAGAAGAGAAAATTATATGAAGCAGTGGTTTTCCGACACTGGACAGACGGCATCCTGGAGAGGGAGCCGGCAGCTGCGCTGCCTCCGCCGAGCGCCTGGGTCTCCGGGCTGCAGCAGGAGTGTCCGGCCAGAGGTGCTTTGGTCTCTTTGGATGGGGAGGTGCAGCTGGCCGCTCTGCAGGCCACCAAGGCCCCATTTACCTGGGAGAGTGCCGGACAGCATCCGCCAGCCACTGTGATGAAACCCTGCACCCTGGAAAGAGCATCCAGAGGCGCCAAGGGCTCTCGAGGGGCTGCTCAGGGGTCCAGGGGAGTCATGTTGGTGTTGAAGAAAAGTTAATCCTTTATAGGCTGCTCTGGCTTAGCCAAAGAAAGTTTAAAAGTGAAAAGGATCAAACTGTTCCCAGGTGAATTCACTGCACTCCAGAACAAAGCTCAAGAAAATCAAAAGCAAAGACAACAAATAAGTAGTCAGTGAAATAAAATTCACTTCTATAGTTCACCTAATAAAAAATTATAAGGCATGTATTTTCCATATACAAGAAAATATAATGTTCAGAAAACAAGCTCTTTGCAATCCTGGACTAGCATCTTGATAACAGTGCCAGTTATACACAGCCACATGTGTCATGAAATGGCATGGGCCTCTGTACACAGGTTATACCAGTGACAAGTTCTTAGTTTTAATATGTCTACTATGTATATACCAGAGCAACCAACAAGAAAACTAGGGGGACAGTACAAGGGACCTCTCTGCACTCTCTTTGCTGTGAATCTATAATTCCTGCAAGATAAAAGTCTTCTACTGTGTCAAAGAGAGACATGGAAGATATTTTAAAAGATTTGAATCAAATTTCTAGCAACTGCAATTACAGTAGCTAAAACTAAAAAGTACACTAAGTAGATACTGCAGAAGAAAAGAGCTTTGATGGAGCAACAGAAATAAGCCAAAGTGATTACAGAGCAAAAAGACTAACGGAAACTCATCAGCCCGTGGCTGAGCTGGGGGACTTCAAGCAGTTAATTCACTGAAAATTAATCGTAGCCTCTAAGGAGAGGTACGGAGTAAGGAGACAAAACATCTGAAGGAGTGGTCAAAGTATCTCCAAATTTGATGAAAGCTCTACGCCTATCTATCCTGGATCTTAACAAATCCTAATTACTAGGTATGAAGAAAGAAGCGACTTGGGTTTTCCGATTCTTATTCCCCAAGACATCCAGGAATGATGCCGCCCACCTGTGAGGTAAACACTGCTTCTTCGCAGCAGCTACGAAACCGCCTCATCCGCAGAGCGGATGCCACTTGGAGCAGCCGAGTACACAGAACTCTGCGTGTGAGCGTCAGCACCTTCAGAGGATCAACTTGCCAACTTCCTTTGCTCAAAATATTCTCGGAACTCTGCTGAACTGTCTCGAGAGAGTGTAACACAGCATTTGAATATCCTCGAAGGTAAAAACAAATATTTACCTTCTGGACGTAAATTAAAGGTACGTAACTTACCAAAACTTAATCAGATTCATATCAGGCAAATATAGGAAGCTAGCCAACTGGATGGTATTGATTTTAGTGAAAAACTAAAATCTGAGGAATACAGACCAGCTTCACATTCACAAGGCAAAAAGGAAATAGTCTTTAAAATGTTTCAGTGATGGAAAAATATCTTAGCTACGTACATGTTTAGCATGCTACTGAATTTTACTGAATTTAAATCACCATTTTCTTTCCTCTTTATACCTCTCTCATAAAAAGTACCTTAAAATAAAAAAAAGTTTCCTCTGGAGCACAATAGTTTTATTTTGTTTTTGTTTTTATTAGCATTTCATAAGCAGGGTGTTCAAAAATCCATGATGAAGTGCAGACTTGATGAAGTGCAGTAGTTTCCAAAATAAAAGCTCAGTGAAATTTGTGACTTTTGAGGTATTTGTTAACAAATAATTCCATTACTTAATAGACACCCCTACAAAATGACAAGAACAACATGAAACCATGTGCTTTCCTTGAACACAGTATCTTAGAAAACGATCATCTTTCAAACAAGTAGGCAGTCTCCTCACCTCTAGCAATTTTAACATTGTCCCTCCTGTTGGAAATGTTCTTTTACAGTTTAAATGACTCTAAATAAGCCCAAGTTGCTTTGATGCCACACAGAGGTGTGGGTGTGTGCTGAGACTCTTCACATGCAGAGCCACCTGGAGCATGAAATGGCTCTGTTCAGCGAGGGAGCCTCTCTTTCTCCTTCCTGAATTCGAGGTCCCCATTTCTCACTTCCTGGTGAAAGTCCCTGAGCGAGCCCGAGTCCTCCCTGCCCGGCGCCGCGAGGCTGAGTCCTCCTCGGGCCGCGCCCGCCTTGCCTCCGGCCCCTCTGCGCACTTCTGACCTGCGGTGCGGGAAGCTGATCGCTAGCACAGGGAGTCGGGTAGTTGAACCTGCTATAGGATCTTGCACGAAGAGTCCAGCCACACTGAGGCCCTGAGGTAGCGGTGCCAATCACAAAGGCTGGCAACACCAGGGCAAGGCCATGGAGGTGGCCCCCAGCCCGGAAGGTAAAATTCTTACCGGGTAATTTTACAATAAATGTCAGACATCAGATTCTGCAGAGTGTGTTCAATTTTGGATGTTAGTATGAAACAGCTGTGTCCTTTGACAGATCATCTAATCAGGCTGTGCCTCAGTTTTCTCCTCTGCAGGATGGGGTCGCTGTGAGGGGCATGTACGCCCACATCACCGTGTCCCTCTCTATGGGGCTACTGATTACTATTATTATTAATCATCTCCAGGGCGCCAGTATCTTTACCAAGTCTCCATAAAACAGGGCTCACTTAAGTCTCTTCCGTTTTTCTCAAACTGGTGAGAAATAATAATTTAATTTAAATAATTAATTTAATAATAATAATAACAGGTGTTAATAATTAATGTTATCTCTCCTAGGAAAATAATTTAAAAGAAGACTCAGAGAAGGAAGTATTGAACTCAGAGGTTAAGAAAGTTGCTAATGGTGGAATTTCTAACCTGAAAAAGCCCACTAAGAAAACAGCATTTGAGGATACCTCTTGAATAACTGACTTGATAAGATTTTCCTGGCAGGTTTGGGAATGGTGTGTATATCTACAAACTTATATAAGCTGTGTGTTATACTCAGTGGGAGTAGTTTTATATTTACAGAAATGTGCACTTTGCAAGACAGGATCACAGATTTCTTCAGATTCCCAGGAGACCATGAACTAAAGATAATCAAGCATTCTTGCCCTCTAAGAGTTGAAGCCTGATTTTTCATCCATATCTAAGATCTAATCAACACATTTGTGTACGTTCTCTTCAACACAAACGCACACAACATGAACAGACAGACAGGTGGACACACGCACACACACGCACACAGCTAGCAGCAGCAGCGAATCTGGTCCAGGAGGACCTCTTCAAGATCCTAAAATAAAAAGGCCCAAGTATGTAACATTTCTTCCTTTAAGATCTAAGACAGAAGCACAGATTTAGTTCTGACCATTGTCAACATACTGACATTCCTCTTGTATTATCATGCTTACTCATTTTCCTTTTATTTATAAATATATTTAGGATAGGAGAAAAATATAAGTTACTTAAAATGATGTGAATCAGGACAATTACTTTCAGTTTTCCCACTTTCCTTAATATAAAAGTAGCACCCAGTATAGTGGGGTACGTTACATAACTGGAATGGTACCCCCCTTCCCCCGTCCTCCTTTTTCTTCCTCTTCCCATCCCTCTCCCTCTGACCTAATAAATGAACTTTCTCCTGTCATAAAACGCTCTGCAAAGCTTTCAGATAAAGACATCTTAGTCATTATGTCTGCACCATAATCGCACCAACTCACTGCTTCTGGATGTTTGTTTTCCCATCACTTTGTTAGTATTATAAAAGGAAAATCTCAGATTATATAGTCAGAAAAAATTCTTAGAATGAGAAAGAATTTTTTTCTTTTTGGTTTTTTGAGACAAGTTCTCGCTATGTAGCTGAGACAGGCCTTCTGCTCACTACACAGCCCAGGCTCACCTGGACCTGGAGGAAATCCTCCTGCCTCAGCCTCACGTGCTGAGATGACAGGCCGGTGCCCACACCCTGATTAGAACTAACATTTTTAAGCTAAAAATGTAATTGCTTTGTTCATTCACAACTTCTCGTCACTGATTTCACTTTTCTAAATATTATGTATGTCTTTAATAAGGGAAAAGTTTCATCATACTTCTAACATTCCTGATCTTATAATTTGTGAATTTTGAATTCAAGGAAAATGTGTATGTGAATTCAAAACCAAATATACTCTTATCACACACATATGCTTACTCAGAGGGGTCAGGTTCCAGAGTGTCCCCTTGCAGAAGAAATTCCATAAACATCTGAACAGCGCACCACGGGAAGGCGTTACTGCTGCAAGCCACTGGGTGTCCCTGAACCCTACATTTACCATCCCAGCATCGAGCCCCACAGAGATTTGCAGTCAAAGAACAGGACACAGAGAGGCGCACACAGAGAGATGTTTCAGCGACCTGTCTTTGAAGCGGATGGGGAAAACCCTCATCCACCTTTTGCACTTATTAGTTACCACCTGCTCAACCTCATTATTCAGATAAATAAATTTATCATCTCAGACTCAGGAGAGTCCACTCACTATCAGCGCAAACAGGAAAAAGAGTAACAAAATTATATCCAAAGAGATGATTTTTAAATCAAGCATTGGTGAAACCTAAATTGAGATACAAACGTGAGATCAGTTTAGCTCTTAGTTTCCTGTAGAAAAACTTTTTTCTTCAAAACTGTGTGTGCAGGTTTCAAATTTCAGTAATATATTCCTAGAATTTGCAGGAGTCCAAGAATTCTGCTTCTTGAGCCCAATTATGCCTCTGAGAAGTCAGAGTTGATTTATAAAAGAAAAAGTCCACACATGTCAACAACTTAAATATAAATGATCAACCAGGAAATCTAAAACCCAAACGATTAGAGGGACGTATCTTTAGAATTCATCATGAGCTCTATCCCAATAATGCTTTTTGAATTTGACTGTTGACTTAGTCAATGGATCCAGCTGCCCATGGACAGCTGGGAGAGATGCACCAACCAGTCCATAAACGTGCGAAGACGTGTGAAGATTCCTGATCCATGGCAAAGATTATTTCCCTGACCAAACTCCAGTCAGGCTCTTCTGATTTCTTTTTCCAGCAGCCCTTGACTAGGACATGGGCATCGAACTCTGCACTGTCTGGTTATAATAAGAATCTCTGTACATCACTTTAGCCATAATTCCTCACTTTTTTTTTTTAAGGGTTTTTTTGAGACAGGGTCTCGCTTTGTGGTTCAGGCTGTCCCTGAGCTCAGCCTCCAGCTCACATCACAGCAATCCTCCTGCCTCTGCCTCCCGAGTGCCGGGATGACAGGCGTGAGCCACCACGCCCGGCACTGTGGTATGTGGTACTGATGGCCGATGCGTGTGAGACACCACGCCTGGCATTGTTGTACGTGGTTACTGGGGAAAGAACCTGGGCCCTTGCACTTGCAAGGCAGGAGCCGGAACCACTGAGCAAATCCCCAGCCCTATAATTCCTCCTTCTCGACACTCAGCCATCCAACTTCCTCCATCGTCCCCCTTGTGGTCACCCTTCTGCCTTCAGCAAAAATACCATTAGGTCAATTCAGCCTCCTTCCTGTTGACGGAATCTTTCTCTTCCGGTCCCACGTGCCCACCGTGCATCCTGTTCTTTGACGGTAAATCTCTGCTTTCCCTTTTCAACTTGGAGTTCAGTTTCGTCTCTTTCCTTTAGTATAAAACGCCATTGCACTGGTCCTTACCCGACAGGGGAGAGCGATGATTCCTTAGGAATGCTGTGAGTGGTTTTTCCTTCAACAGTTACGGTTCCAGGATTTAGATAGGATCGGATTTGTACTGTGATCTCCGACCTTCCACCTGTGGCCCCGTGAGCTATTCTGAAACCTTTTCCTCCCAGTGGACGCACTGGCCAGTCATGGCGTTACTGAGCCTGTGCTCTGGACCAGGTCAGGTGCAGAGGTGAGGCTGGATTTTGATTCTTAAGATTCCAAGTGTCCTCCCTGAAGCTGGATTACTGCCCCCGCTTCTTTACAACAGGACTTCCTGGCGACAAGCTCTTCTTCCTGCCGCACTCCGAGTCCGGCCGGGATCCACTTCCGGACTCCTGGGCTGGATGTTACCCGGGAACTTTGTCTTCGGTGGGGATCTGCTCCAGTCTCTGGGCTGGGCTTTTCTCTTCCTGCTTCTCCGTGAGTCCTCTCTCTTCTAACTGATCCTGTCCCTCACGGGACAACTTCTTGGTTGACTGAAACTCCAGTTCTCCAGCCGCTGCCCATTTTATCCTCCACCACCTCGGTGCACCTTCTTCTTGCTGGCAGGATCTCCTGGGGACACTCTGAATCTCCAGTGGCCTCTTTGGGAAGTTTAGGATCTCTGCAAAGCGCCTCCCTCGAAGACGTCCCCCTTCTCATCCGATCTCACTCTCCTTCTTGGCAACGTCCCTCTTCCCTTCAGCTTCCGAAGTCCTCAGTCGGGCCCTGCAGGCCCCGGCCTCCCACCGTCGCCCACCCGCCAGGCTTGCCTTTCCCAGCTCGGCGCTCGGCTTCTACACGCACTTGAACTTCAGGCCCTGCTGACCGGGTCTCCACTGCTGGGAAAGACGATCAGCAAGTCCTCGAGGCCAGCAAGGGAGAAGGTGACTAGAAACAGAGCCAGCCCTTCACCCTGCCAGATCAGCTTCGGGACTTCCCACTCTGCCCAGCCTCCGCAGGTGGCCCCTCAAAGCAGACGAGAACCTGCAGATCCCCCGTAAATCTGCTGCTCAGTGTCACCCTCACATTCGAAAGGCGCCTCTAATTCATCTCATTCAGAAACACAATGCACACAGAATTATAAAGAGGAGAGGCAACCCTTGATATAAACCACTGAATTTTATAGTATTACCTTTACCTAATTAACAATTACAATTAGAGAATAAAAACTACAATAAGGACTTTGCATCTATTTTTATGTTTTGTGCGTGTAGATAGCACACATGTATGATCCAAACTCTAGATATTATTACAGAACTAATTTATAAAGTACATAAAAGAAATTCTATTCAAATTACAGATAAACGAGTACTCATCAAATTAAATATTCCTAAAACTCCTAGAAAAATAAAATATAACTGAAATAATTTTCAAGTTTATGTGCCTTGGCTAAATCTGTAGTAAGTTCAGTTCAATACTGTTGATTTAATAAAGTGAGAAAATAGAATTTTGAAGTTTTACTACAAAAAACTGAAACATTTGAAGAGATAGATATGTTTAACTTGATTTAAACCTTACAAAATATATGCTCGTATCAAAATATAACCTTACCCCATTAATATGCACAATTTTTATATTTATATACTAGTTAACATGAATGTAATTTTAAAAGAAATAAGATGTACTATAAAACTGTGAAATGGTGTACTCATTTTGCTAGTCTACTATAGAATGTTGTACATGACAGTTCCCAATTGTCTACTTTCTAGTTTTCTCTGTAAAAGAAGGGTTATGATCAATATATGTAAAAATTACTGGAAATCATAAAGGTGAAAACAACAATTTTGTAGTAAAAGTATGGAAGGTAGGGCCGGGGATTTAGCTCAGTGGTTCTGGTGCCTGCCTTGCAAGCTTAAGGTCCCAGGTTGGATCCCCGGTAACCACATACCATACTGGGTGTGGAGACTCACGCCCCGCAGAAACCAGTACCACATACCACAGTGCCGGGCGTGGTGGCTCAGCCTGTCATCCCAGCACTCGGGAGGCAGAGGCAGGAGGATTGCTGTGGTGTGAGTTGGAGGCTGAGCTCGGGCCAGCCTGAACTACAAAGCGAGACCCTGTCTTAAAAAAAAGTACGCAAGGTGTGTAGGATGTGCTTTTGTTGGGGGATACGGAAGTAATCTATTATCAAGCACAAGGACCAGTTCTCAGATGAGCTAAAGGACACATAAGGCAAAAGCAAAGCTGAATGGTCATAAACAACTTGTAATAGCAACCTGATCTTATAGAGTCAAGCTCGCTAAGATTTGATTGAAGTTACAAATTTTTAAAAATGGGCTTTAATAAGAAAATGATGGTACAGAACTAGAGTTTAGATTTCTCTCTAGTAAAGTGGCATTATTGGTCTCACATTTATAAGATGTTTTTAAATGAAGGTTTTTCCCTTTTTTATCTTTTAGTTAAAAGGTAAAATTGAAGATTTTGACTGTCAAAACAATTTTCAGTGTTTTCAGTTAGCATCTATCTAGTTATTAATTATCCAAAGGAAACTATTATCTCATAGCCATCTGTGATCCTATGTAATCAATTTCAAATCTTTTGATGCTTTGTGTACAACTTCCAAAAATACGAACCAAAGCTTGCTTGTTTTCAATTTCCCTGTGGGTCCTTGGAAAAAATTCTCAAAGGATTTGCTCTTTTACATGATAAAGAGAACTGTTAAAATGACCCTGTTTATTTGATGTTTAATTGTACAGTAAGGATTCTCAAATAAATAGTGAAGCTCTTTCTTTTCCTACATTATATTTATATGAGTAAGATTTTGCTATTTCTGAAACTGTATGAAAATCATAGAAATACACCAATCTCTCACTGTTCATGAAATGTTCTGGTTTATAGTATTGTTAATCAAAAATTCAGTTAATTTTTAAAATGCTGCACAACACCAAAATAAGCAAATCTCCTCCCCTGCTGTGCTATAATAAACTGTCATAAAATCTTCAGACGCTGACAAATTCATAAAACAGCTAACTTAAGGTCAAGAAGAACAAGAATCGATTACCTAAGGTTGAATGAATTGGTAAGGAATAATAACTGCTTTTGTTTTGAAACTTTGCTGGTTCTTTTAATGTTCTGTTTTTCCAGATAAAAATGACTCCCTTTCTTTCTCATAAGTTAGTAAGTTATCTATATTGTTAACAACTTAGTCAATTATAATTTTATAAACAATAATACAACACTTATCTCTTCTACTTATGTAATACTTGTAAAATTTGGAGACTTTTAATAAATACGCTTATTTCTCTGCCAATAGAAATTATTTTCATGGAATCTATCACCTGGAAACAAGAAGTATTTGGAAAAATTGGTTGTATCACCAAGGCTTTGGCTAGAGTACCCTATCTAAGGATGGAAGCATAGAATCTGATTTAAAGAACTGAGATTGACTCTATGGAGCCGACGCTCACCAAGTCATCTTGGACAAACCAGGCTGGCTTTAGGTTCCAAGTCTTACGGGGAAATGAGGAGGATCACTTCCTGGCAGGCCTAGGGATCATGTCGAACTTGAGACCGAGGAATGAACCCACATCTAGTGGCGCGGAAGACAGACGGTGGTGAGTTTATCTTTTGACTTCCCAACCTGGAGGGGCTTTTAAAAGTCTAATTGAAGACTCATAAAATGTTCCAGAAAAACAAACTCCAACAGCTTTGGGTAGTCAACTACCATCCTTGTTGTTTTTATGTAAATAATTAGACCAAAAATAATGAGCCTTGACTCATTTTGTAAAAGTAACTGCAGAGGTAAATTTTGTTTCAAAAGAAAACTACAGTTCACCTGCAGGCTCTCAGTACTTCTAGTTTTCTCCGATATCTGGCTATAAGTTTCCAAAGTAGGGGCTGGAGGCATAGCTCAGTGGTAGAGTACTTGCATGCACTTGTGAGGCCCTGGGTTTGATCCCCAGCAATGCAAAAATAAAAAAGAAGTTTCCTACAGGTTTCCAAAGAACAGTTCCAACTTTACTCGCATCCTTTTGACTTGGCATATTCTACAGAGCTAGAACTATCCTCTTCCCAAAGCCCTATGATTTATACAGGGACATCTTGATATACACTTCAAAGAAATCACTGTAACAGCTGATATCTGTGCCTGGTGTTTTAGGGTGACTAAGGAAATTCACCCAAGGTCACTGACAAAGGTGTTCAAACTGCACACCAGGAAGCACAGCCGATGGCCCCTGTGCCGACACGGGATGCTTCCACTCACACTTGGAAACCTCCACAGGCCACCCAGGGGAGTCACAAGCTGGTTTCCAATTTTTAATCCTGTTTAATTCATTTTTCAAAGAAATTTTCCTACTTAACTGCCTGAATGCTCACACCATCGAACCAAATCCCTCCTCCTCCCACATCCCTTAGGATCCCTTTATTCTAATTCAAGGTGGAAAAAGGTCCATTTTCTCTCCCCATTGAAAAATTCCATTGCACTGGTCCCTAAACTTACAGCAACTATCCTGAATAAAGTCTGCCTTATTGTTCTTTAAAAAGTGCTCATTTTAGCTGGCAGTGGTGTCTCATGCCTGTAATCCCAGCACTCAGGAGGCAGAGGTATGAGGATTGTTGAGAGTTCAAAGCTCGACTGGGCTATATAGTGAGTACAGGGCCAGCCTGAACTATAAAGTGAGACCCTGGCTCAAAAAACTAAAAAAAAATACTAAAAAAAAATAGTGCTTTTTTTAGAGCACATATATTTTGTGTAAAGAAACACTGATTTAAACTTTTTTAGTTTTATGTTCCCTTATTCACAAGAATCTATGTACATTAAAAGAAGAGTCATCTATGAAGAACGTCCACTTGGATTCTCTCGATCATACCCACAATGCAACAATTGTCTCCTATCGCTCCGCAGACACAGCCCGGAAGAGCACCGACACCTCCCAGCGAAAGAGGACACATCGCTCCTGGAGCACCAGACGTCGGCCCCATCATTCTGCCAGTGATAACCCCGTGGCCCACCGCGTCTCTGACCCTCTCGTGCTCCTCCACTGTGACTACAGGGCGCAGCTTCCCCTCTGCCTGAGGTCGCTGCTTCTTTGACCTGTTCTCCTACTCTTTCCTCCTGTCTCCTACGTGGAGGTAACATCACCGCGTGATTTTAGTTTCTGTCTATATGATCTTTTCTTTAATAATGTCAGCCCGGAATTTTCCCAGTTACAGAGAACCATCCATGGGAAGTTACCCGGGCTGTGACACAGGTCTTCAGAGCTTCTATAGCAGATGAAAGAGTTGGGCTTGCTGCAGTCTCAGAAGGGCTTGGCATCGAGGATGCAAATTTTCTAAACTTCCTAAATTTCCCTTGAAATTCAGTGTGAATCTGTGTCTCCAGATTAGCCAGTCATTTTAATGTCTACTTAATGCATGATGTTTTTAATGGAAGATTTGAACTTCAATTCACTCACCATTCATGAAGATTTTATCATAGGATCCAAAAAGAAGAAAGCAATTATAATGCCTATATAAACAAGTTTCATTCATAAAAAGACAAGCACTGGCCTAATGGATTCCATGATGACTAACACAGTTAGGATGTCAAAAAGCCAGAAGCCACATGGGAAAAACCCAGGGATGTGGGCAGAGACGTGGCATGCACTGTGATGGGTATCGTCTCCAAACGTGTACAGTTCAAGAGCCTTTGGTAAAATGCATGAGGAGTTCCACACAACTAATAAAAAGGAAAGCGTCTTTAGAGAAAACTCATTTCACAGGTTATTCCCAAGTAAAATGTAGAAGAGAAAAGATCTGATTAATAAAAAACCAAAGACTTCATATGAAACAATCCCCAGGATTTGAGGCATGAAACTTCCTCTCTAGAGTTTCTACTCTCTCATCTCACAGACAAAAACAGAAATTTAGTAATTAATATAGAAAATCAATCACATGCCAAAATCTAGGCAGCTTTTCATTGCAGTCAAAGCCAGTGGAACTATACTGAAGTGCACAACGGGTGAACGTCTGGTGTTATAAGTAGAAACAGAACAAGCCACATCCTTGAGAGTCTCTTTCTCTCTCTGACTCCATACAAAAGTGCAAATCTAGAAACTGAGAAAAGCTGTGGTTTCTCTTCTTCAGTAGGAGGGAATCTATCTTTATTAGTGTCCCTCCTAAACCAAGACAATGACGACGTGTTCTGGAAATCAATAAAGGAGAAACGTGGTGGGTCAGTGGAGCAGCCGAGATGTGAGAGGCTGGGTGGTGAGCGAGGCGCAGCAGCAGCAGCTGCAACCTGGGAAAGCTTGTCTTACGCGAAGTGGTCTTCACTGAGACTGACACAAGAACGCCCACGAGCCGCCCACGTTAAGGAATGAAGCTCCTCTCTGCGTGATGTTCTACCCAGGCTGAGGACCATTAGATACGATGGTGTTTCACCAGGAGTGTGTACACGGATAGCTCCAACTCAGGAGATTAATGAACTGATGTAGAGACACAGAAGAATGAAAGAAAACCACTGACAAAGGCTGACAAGTTCCAAGTGTAGACAGAGCTCAATTAAAAGGAGTAAAGAGAAAAAGCCAAAAATACTGCAGATAAAAGAAGGTAGCATCATCATCTGGAAGACTGTCTCTCAAAAAGATACATTACAAGAAGAAAATGAGAAAGATCTATGTACCCCTGATAGAAAAGTAATGGTGTTACCTCCATGAAATGGGAGGAGAGAGCTACAGACTGAGATAAAGAAAAAGAACAGAAGGAGACAGAAGCCAGACGAGAGGAAGTAAGGGAAGGCTACCAAAAAAAATTTAAAAGCCCACAAAATTTAAAGTGGTATTGGATTTTCAGAAATAGAACTTAGTAATAAAAATATGGGGGACAAACTTCAGAAATTCAGCATGGAAAGGTAACAGAAGATTGAAAGACAAGTTATTAATAACTGATTACTCTTATAGGTATAAGAAGAAACAGAAAGACTAGAGTAACATAATAATTTTTAAAATAAGTAACAGATATCTCAGGAAAAAATTTAAAACCCACAAATAGGTAGATTCTGGATTTTTGTTTCCTGGTCTTTCGATGGGGGGACAGGGGTGCCAGGGATCAAACTCACAACCTTGTACCTGCAAGGAAGGCCGCGGTGCCACGGAACTAAATCCCCAGCCCTATTTTGGTAACTTTTTTAAAAATCATAAACGTAAAGTTCAAACTTTAAATGAACCAAGGCCAAAAAGTTTCCTAAAAATAAATCAAAATGAGGCTGCCCAGACATTGTCTTACAGAGCAAAAGGTCTGAAAACCACAAAGCAACAGTGCAGAATCTGAGAGGACAGAGCTGTCTGCAAAGAAAGCTGCTCTTTGCTGTGAGCTGTTTGCCACAGTGCTGGCTGGCTTCCTCGGGCGAAGCCGGTGGGAAAGCACCCTTACATACATTATTATCTTCCCACCCTGAGAAAATGATGTAAAAATTTTGTACAGTTCCTGATGAAATACAAAAATCCAGATGTTGAAGAATGGGGAAACACCCCACCCCCATTTTTGGACTAGACGTGGTCGGTGATGGCCACTAGTGTGAGGTCGGCTCTGCAGGCCTCGACCGCTTCGCATCTCTGCTGGCGTTCGGGTGGAAGCTCCTGAACCATCATGAACATCTCACTGTCTATCTGCATTTCCCTGCCACGCTCCACAAGCCCTTCAAACAGTGTCTGCTGCATCCTCCTCCAAGATCTGCTTTTTGCGGCTAGCTTGCCAAGGGAACACTGTCCAAATGACTCTTGAACAAATACTAAATTCTTCCTCTCAAAAACACACAGTACAAAATACTGACCAGGTTAATGGGCGGAGATTTAGCTCAGTGGTTCCGGCGCCTGTCTTGCAAGCGTAAGGACCCGGGTTCAGTCCAGGTAACCACATACAATACTGGGCGTGGAGACTCACCCCAGCAGCAACCAGTACCATATACCACAGTGCCGGGCGTGGTGGCTCACGCCTGTCATCCCAGCACTCGGGAGGCAGAGGCAGGAGGATTGCTGTGATGTGAGTTGGAGGCTGTGCTCAGGGCCAGCCTGAACCACAAAAGTGAGACCCTGTCTCAAAAGACCTAAAAAAAAAAAAAAAAAAAAAAATACTGACCAGGTTAAATGCCAGGGACTTGGATAGTGACTTTCCATGTATTTAAAAGCTCCCTCCCCCACTAATGGCCAGCTTTTATTGGAAAAGATTAATCTCTCTCAAAGTACATTATTCACCACTTTAGTCTAGGCCCTGTTCATGGCATTCCTAAAGGTGTTTCTCTTGCTTCGAGATTCGGATATATGATATTTCACAAGGCACAGCTGGGCTCTGCACCCTCTGGATCCATATCTGCAGATCCATAGAAACTCAGTGTCAGGAACCACGGACAACTTACTACTTACTTGGACTTAACACTTACTGGGATTGAGGATGTCTGCCCTGCCCTGCAGGATCAACGACTGGGATTATTGCGGACATCTACTTCACTCCGCGGGGTCTTAAATTATAAGGATGACTGCACTAAGATCATTGGCCTTTGGTCTTCCTGGGATTAAGGAGTCGGCCCTGTTCTATGTGACCTTCAACTCTGGGGATTATTGTGAGACCGCCCTGTCTTATGCATGCTAGGATCATGGGTAGAAGGCTTGGTACCAAATAAAAATGCAGGCGAGCTCGGGTTATGGGTTCTTTTGCTCCCGCTTCTGCTGCTGCAGTATCTGGCCTTTGGCTGCCACTTCTCAGAGTAGCAAGAGTCGAGCCAGGCTCAGCCCTTTTCCTCAAGATTCTGACTTTGTTGTTTATTGGTTATTGATTCTTTAATTGTGGGACTATCGGGGAATCGGAGTTCACCACAAGGGTTCTGGCTGGTCCTCTTCCCCAGACAATCACACCTCAGATCAAGAATACTTTGAAAATATTTGTAGCTTTACAGGAAATGTATTTTTCTTTGTAATTATTCCCTAGAAAATACACCTCTCTACACAGCAATTGTATTGCATTAGGTATTCCCATGTCTAAAGAGACAATTTAAAATATATAAGAAATTTATATTATATGAAAATGCTGTACCATTTTATGTGAAGGACTTCCATGTCCACTGATTTTGGTATCCTCAGGGGACCTTAAAGCCAACCGGCCATATTCCAAAGGAAGACCTTTTACACTTAGGAAAAGGAAGTACCACGATGTATGCAAATGGTGGCCATCTCAGGGGGTGCTAGAATGCTGGGACTTTTTTTTTCCTTAAAATCTTTGCCACTTTCTAAACTTTTTTCAGTGATTATGTATTAATCATATGTTCTTTAAAATGTTATAAAATCAAGATGAAATAATTATGAATAGATGATGCATCACATTAATTTAAAAATACAGAATGGCATAATTAGGTGTTGAGATTCCTGATAGCAGGATGTGTTTCCCAAGTATCTATTAATTTTGTAGTTAAAAGAAAAATAATAGGACTTCATTGTAAGAAAAATTTTTTAAATGTATGTTACACAGTAATTCATTTAAAGAGAAAAGGTAAGTAATAACGAACTCCACCAGTTCTATTCTGGTAAGCAAAATGTATTAAACATCTTTTTATTTAATTCATATTTTCTATTGTTTTCTACTTATACCTCCCTTCCTTTGGTTATGAAAACATACCCAATATTAAATTTGAAGCCGCAAAAACTGACTCTGTGAGATCGTGCCCATTTTGTGCTTCAAATTCCATTTCCTAGAATTGCACTGAGATGGTACCAACAAGCTCACACTTTCCCCACGTGTGGCCAAACCAAACACTTTAAATAGATTTAGTTGCATGTGTGGAGAAATTCCTTTTTTCCACTGTGTTTAATGATGCTTGTTCTAAATATTTTCACTTTCCTTCCTACTCTACTCATTCTATCTTTGGCTTTTTGTCCACACACCTTTTAGTGTCCTAATTCTGCATTTGGAAAGGGTTTGATAAATTCATAATGATTGGAATAAAAAAACAGATTTTCATGGACATTCACCCTACTTCATCCTCAAGCATTTCCATTACAAATGCAATGCAACAAATGATTTTTTAGCTGTATTACTGTATGAAAATTGCTGCAGATATCTTCAGGGCAAATTTCAAAAAAATAAGAACTGCTGATAGCAGCAAAGGAGAAAATGTCTGAAATTTACAAAATGCAATGGGTTTCCTTACTTAAGCGTAAACAGGTTTCCTTTGCCAAAGTTCTCCTCTGGACATTTCCTTACATATAAAAAGGCATAGCAAAGTAAGAGAGAAGGAAAAATAGTCAAGAAGTACCCCTAAATATAGAAAACCAAATATTCAAACTGACTTTCCTTCAAAGGCCTTACCAGTAAATTTGCATATCGTTGGAGGTACTAACTCGCTTTACCTTTGGTGGTACATGCTAGTTTAAGTTGGATTATGAACAGCCAAACTAAATGTTTTAATCTCACTTCTCTCACAGAGTAATAGGTTAGAGGATATTTGAAAGAAAGAATCAATTTCAGAAAATTTTTCTGTGGCAAGTTTGAGAAGAAAAGAGGTAGTAGGTGGCTATGAGTGGTGGGTAAGGTACAGCATACATCCGCACTGTTCATGTTTTCATATCACTGTGAAGATAAACGCTAAGATAGAACCTACAGTAGGACAGCTTCTTTGCACCAGGCCCAAGATATTTCACTGGCGGTTTATTTTTACTCATGAAAGTATTAAAGATACTTTGGACATACATTCTGGAAATACGTCATCACTACCAAGTTAGCCACTGCCGCGCTCACCTCCCTGGCTGACAGCCACCGCACAGTGTGCTGAGGGGAGCTCTCTGAATCGCTTCCGGTCTGAGGGCTGCCCGGGGCATGAAGCGTTCCTCGCGCAAATGAACTCTGTTGTATTTATTTTGTCTAAAACAATCATTTAAGCCATGAGAGTACGACAGAGACTCCCTCCCCTCTTCACTTCTGGAGGTGTGAAAGGAGCACAACAGGCTGGTCAAAGCAAACAAACAAGCAGAGGTTCTACAGTACAAGGGCAGGAGCTGCAACCACGAACTTCCCAGAAATGTTACGAAACAATGGCAGAATTGTTCGAATTGCGACAGACGAAAGGAAAATTCTTCTGCCTCCACTGGAGGTAGAAGTTCGGCCTTGCAGGGTCAAAATCAAATCATAGTTCACCTCACTGGACAGAGAAACGGAATCTGTCTCGCACAGCATTTGTAATGGGATTTCTTACCAGCGCTTCGTAAGTGTTGGTTTTTTAGAAATGTGGATCTGAAGGTTTTATTTTGATGCTCTAAAAAGACAACTCCACATTAGCACCACATTAGGTATTCATGGTATAATACTTATACTTTAAGGTTATTACACAATTAGCCATAAAGACCATGTAAAAATTGATTTATTATTCACTTGACTCTACTGGAAAAGATTTATTTGGTGCACAAACAGTTTACTCTTACTTATATTAATAGAGAATAACAGCCAAAGATATATTTCTGGTCTAGAAAATAAGGAGAAAGTATAGTTCTCAAACAGGAAAGCACTTGCTATTTGCCTAAGTAATTAATTCTGCAGATTACTTGTCCTGGAATATAGTTAAAGAGCAAGGTTGATAAAGAGACTAAACGATGCCAGAAAGATTTTCATGACTGGAAAAAAGGAAAAAATATATGTGTTTTTTACATAGAAATGTATTTCTTCAATTTTTTTTTTTTTTTTTTTTTTTTTAGGTTTTTTTGAGACGGGGTCTTGCTTTGTGGTTCAGGCTGGCCCTGAGCTCAGCCTCAAACTCACATCACAATCCTCCTGCCTCTGCCTCCCGAGTGCTGGGATGACAGGCGTGAGCCACCACGCCCGGCACTATGGTATGTGGTACTGGTTGCTGCTGGGTGTGGGTCTCCACACCCAGTATTGTTATGTGGTTACCGGAGAATTGAACCCAGGCCCTTGCGCTTGCAAGACAGGCGCCGGAACCACTGAGCTAACTCCCCGGCCCATTTCTTCAATGATTTTAAGAAGGATCAGAAACTATCTATGGAAGTTTACTTTTATTATTTTTTTTTCAACTGTTTCCCACAGGAACAAAAAAATTCATTGCAAATTTGTTAGAAGAAATTCCGATTGTACTTTCACGGGTATCGGTAATGAAAACAATGGCAGAAAGTGACAATACATAGCTGGTTCTCACCATAGCAGCCTCATTACATAATGAATATTTTGCAATTAAGGGGGAAGAGAACCTAAATTTCCAAAAACACCTGTTTAATGTTAAAAGTATGAAGAAAACTAAAACAGTCACTTTATGTTTTTAAAATCTCCATAGATCTTTCAGGATTAGGCTCCATGACGTTTAGACACTGGAAATGACACCATTTTTACTGAGTGGCAAGGACCAGACGCACTGAGATTTACCATATGAACAGCAGCAGGGTAGTGACCTGCACCTCCGCAGGACACAGCTTTCCCATGACCTTCTCGAGAAGAGCAGGTCGGCAGTGACACGGGTGCGTCAGTCAGTGAAAGGAGGCGTTCACAGGGCCGAGCACACTCGCCTCACAGCCGGGGAGACCTGCCATCTCCACAGCATCCGTGGAAATACAAGCAGCTCTTTCTCTCTTTTGTCTACAAACCTGAATGTCTGGTCAACCGTGGCCGCCGCTGCCCTCCTTTCAGGGTATCTTCCCACGGAAAAAGATTTTCTCTCCCACTACGACATTTGTTGTCCCTGCACCCACCACATTTGCCAACAGAGCAACTAATAGTCCCGATGTCCACGGGGAAAACACTTCCAAATACTTGAGACTATTTCCAAAGTTTCCGTTCTGAGGAACACTTTTATTTTTACATGTTTAGTATTTGCCATTGATATTTCTGAGTTAAAAATAAATTCTGCAAAACTAAATTTGCCAAATTCACTAAATATCAGCAAACTTCATTATAAGACAGAATTCACCATTTAAAATCAAGAGAAAAGGAAAACCCGGTATTGGAGAAATTACCTCATCAGCTCCTTTCTTTCCTCCTGGTTTGGGAGGTGATCTGCTGGTCTTTTCATTGACGTGCTAAAAAGATGTTAAAGAAAAAAAATAACAGTTAATAGAGGAAGCCTTACAGGTAATAGTGTGTTTAACAGGGAAAGGATAAATGCATAGACTTTAAAATGAAGCAGCCTTGAATCTTCCTCCTGAGAATATTGGCTAACTGTACACAAATGTCAGAGGCTTTCAAAAGGAAAGACACTTGGGATCTAGAAAGTCGCTCTATAATTAACCAGATTAAACAGAGCGATGGCGATGCCAACACACGTCTTGTCTCCTACATAATGTCTCATGGAATCCTGAAGCCCGAATTGCCGCCTATGGGAGACATCTGCTTCCTTACGGAGATGAGATCTCTAACAACCCTGTCGCCTCTGAAGCCACAGTGAAGCTTCAGTTCGGCAGGGACACAAGAGAGAGTCCATCGTGATGCTCCAAGTCATCCGCACTCTCATTAGCTCTTAGGACTTCCCTGCAGTTCTTCCACTCGAATATTCACAGCACACAATGATAAAGCCTGGAAGCGGAAGTCCATACGTCCGCCTCGTTTAGTGGAGGCTCAAATTATGACCAGACTGACATACAAGCAACTTGGGTAATCACTGGAATCTCAGTTTTAACGTATGAAAAAAGTCTTGAATTATGACCTGAATTCTCAGCCGCTTGTGCTGAGATGGTCTCAGATTCAGATTCAACCCTTAAAGAGGTCTGAAAGGAGCATTACAACATCCCTTCCTGCGTGGGGTTAATTGTGAAATCCTGGGCCAGTGTCTGGAAGGACACGGAGATCTGACTGTACCCAGGAAAAGACTTTGAAGACTGTGCGGGGAGCCTGGGCCTTCACTTGGCTAACCTCAGCTACACCCAGCCCTCAAGAAGGAGTCGAGTTCCTAAGTCAAATCTCCACCAGACTTATAATGGTTCTAAGACATTAGGAATAAATGTAAATATTTTTACATAGAACATAAAAGTTTACATGCTCATTTATCTTGGTGATAAGACAAAATAAACCCTAAAGTTTGCTAAATTTTTTGAGAAATGAAAAATATTTGTATGTTCCCTAGAATGGGATATAAGGAACTATGTTATTCCTTGTATTTTTTGAGGTGTGCAAGACGGTAGGAGAAGGATCCAAAAATATGAAAATAAAAACTAATTACTAGATTCAAGTCTAGTCATCCTCAGTTAAACCAAAATATAAAATCTTATTATGTTCCCTAGAGCAGAATCACAATATGAATACGTAGAATGAAATTATTGAAACTAATAAGAGTGATAATAATAATAGTTTATATCATATTATTGAAAAGCTTTCTCACATATATTAAAAATACAAAAAGTGGGTAACATGGATTTTCTTTCTCATTAAGTTAAATGGCACATTTCAGATATACATTACAATCACATTAATCATTGGTGGCTTTTTAAGAGAAAAAACATAATAATAACCTGATATTCTTTAGAATGACATGTATCTACTAAATGAAAAAGTCACAGAGCAAGTTTTC
This sequence comes from Petromus typicus, assembly GCA_004026965.1. Taxonomy (NCBI): domain Eukaryota; kingdom Metazoa; phylum Chordata; class Mammalia; order Rodentia; family Petromuridae; genus Petromus; species Petromus typicus. The sequence goes on along the minus strand of PVIR01015042.1, from coordinate 4,852 downwards.
TTAATTTATAATCTGCTGTGCCCCTCTCCCCACGCTAAACAGAATTGTGTAATATTACTTTAATCATGTCAACAGATATGTTAATAGAAAAATAAACAAGAATACAACAACACATGGCTGGAAACTTTACTTACTAGTTCTTTATAGGTGTAACTAATAATGAATCACTTCAGTGAATGCTGATGTCTCCCCCAAAAGAACTGCTCTCCTGGATTAGTGAATGGGATCCACTAATGAGCCGTCAAGCTGAAATTTCGTGTGTTTTCTAATCCAGGGCCTGCTTGCCCATAATTAAGGACATTCAGTGAGTAATTTATGGATGTTGGAAAATAATTTAACAACACTTAAAAGCTCACATGGAAACCGCACAGGATGGTGGGTACTCGTAGGCCCAGCTATTGTATTAGGGAGGCTGAGAAAGGACAATCTCTAGAGCTCACAAGTTTGAGATCAGCTATCAGAAACACAGTAAGCCTAGGTCTCAAAATAAATTGAAAAATAAGTAAAATTATTTAAAATGCATAGCTATATCAGAACTAAGTAATATGTGATAAGTGTTAGAATAATTGATGAGCAGAAGTTTTGTACAGCCCAGACCTGGGGTGGAAGAAAACACGCTTGCCTCTGTTAAAGGAAGATTTCGTTGGCATAAGGCTGTCTTGGTACGAGGGTCTTCATAGAATCAAACTGAAATTATTTTTTAACTGATATTTTCTTTTTAAAGAAAAAAGCCTCAGCTAATTCAAATATTCAACCAAGCAACTGGTTTTATAACGAGGGACTGTCCATCAGATCACACACACATAAGACAAAGGTTTATTTTCCCCATCAAGCGATTTCCTCATTTGCGCCGTTAGCCTAGAAAAGCTGCTTACAGCTCAACCAGAGCACTCTGAGACTCGTCCAGGTCCTAGTGCTGCTCCAAACCGCCAGAATTTCATTTGCTCAAAATCTCTGTTAAATTTATTTTGTCTGCAATTTTCTTTTCACGTCTCTAAAACAGAGCCTCAGTATTTGGAGACAGTATTTAATATAGAGCAGATCTACAAAGACAAGAGAGTATCGAATCTGTCACCCAGCAAAACTGATAATTTTAGAATCATATCACATTCATTTAAATGTGAGGAGGCATGTTTTAGATGAGATGCAGGAAACGGTAACAGCAATCTACAGTTTTATTATTAGTCGCTGTCTCGAGTGGTCTTCTCAATCGTCAAGGGTTGTTACTCCATTCAGTGCGTGAGAAAACCGTAAAGGACACCTGGCTGGCCCGCGGCAGATCCGGGCCCTCCGCCCAGTGCCAGTTTGCCTCCTGCCCACGTGGCGAACGCACGTCAGGATCTGCCATCCCACAGCAAATGCACGTACTCAACATTTGACCCTTTAAATATAGGTAAAGGATGGTTTCTAGAAACACTTCTAATTCTTTCACGATGGTGCTTTAAGGAGATTCCATTGTAGTGCATTAAAATGACCAAAATCAGAAATTACTCGCATTCACTGAAATATTCAAAATCCCCCACGATTCTGTAGCATCTAAATAGTTTAGGAGGTCTATATGTACTGAATGTTTCTTAAAATTCTGAGTCACGACATTTTAAAAATATAGTCAATATTATTTTGTGATTTCAAAAGAAACATTTGCTCCCAATAAATGGAAAGCTTCATTATAGTACACAAAAATGGAGTGGCATAAATAATAATCATTTATTATGTACATTCAGTGTGGAGGCTGAGCTCTCACCCAGCTGAGAACTTCCGCTTAGGCCAGGCCTCGGCTGTGCACTGCCTAGACAGACACCTTCCTTACTGTTACAGCCATCTACATATATGTGCATGTACAGACAGGGCTCTGTGAAGCACAGAATGTGATAAAATCAAACTTCTACACTATAAAAGGAGAAAGAAGATGGAATAGAAGCCCAAGCAAATCTAAGTCCAACTGTGAAAATAGTGCTAAGTACTACTGCTTTTCAAAAATATTTTTAAAGGTACACAGTTTTTTTTAGTGAGAAACAAAAACATTCAGAATACAATTACGGAAGTCCCGGGGATGTAGCTCAGTAACACCGGGCACCTGCCTGGCAAGCACAAGGTTCTGAGTTCGGTCTTCAGTACCAGAAAAACAAAGCTGAGCTGAGGATAGGACCACGCTGCACGCTGGAGCACAGTGTACACGAAGACATGTGCTCGTTTGGTTTCTGAGTTATTGTAATATAAAGTTTAAAAACTCATAAAGGTTATTTGGAACTTAAAAACTGAGGTCACGGGACCAGGGATTTAGCTCTGTGATTTCGTCATCTGCCTGACAAGCACAAGTTCCTGAGCTAGATCCCCTGTAACCACATACCACAGTGCCTGGTGTGGTAGCTCACACCTGTAATCCCAGCACCTGGGGACACAGGCAGGAGGATTGCTGTGAGTTCAAGGCTGGCCCGAGCTACATAGTGAGTTAGGGGGCAGCCTGAGCTACAAAAAGAAAGACCTTGTCTCAAAAAAAAAAAAAACAACCAAAAAAACCCCCCCAAAAAACATAGAGGTCAGTATATGCACATCAAGCTGTGGGAAATCATGAACAATAAAAAGTATATCTTGGCATGCTTTGGATGTGCCCGGAGCTCAGCTTTGTCACTGTGCTACCACATGTACTGAGCAAGGCATGTTTGTGGGGACCTCCTGAGGCCAGAGAAACACCTAGTTAGACTAGCAGTGGGCCTCACCCGTCAGCATGCTCACAGGACCTGGGAGCTGTAGACTACTCTTCCAGAGAGCCAGTGTTTAGACTTAGTTGGACTCACACAGTGCTGAGTAGGCACGTATTCCTCTACAAACCCCCCAGCCACTTGTAACACGCAGCCAGGACCGGGAGCCAATGGTTCTGAGGGAGATTTGCGGACACCATGACAAAAAAGTGCTCGTTCTCCTCAGCCCGCAGCCCTGAGCCAGTACCTGGGGCCAGGCAGCTGCTGCAGCTCAGGCTCCTCCTAGGCAAACTGTTTGCTTGGTGCTATGTTCACCCCAGCATTCCCGTCCCCTCCTGAGCCTGGGCTTGTTCGTGGTGCACCAGAACTCCGCGTCTACACAGGTTCCCATTTTCTTAGTTAAGCAAACAAATCAGCCCTGCACTGTCTGCCCCAGTAATCACTGCATGAAACTACATCTCGCCTTCCAACAAAATGGTAAACTGTATTCCTTCGCTTTCTCGGCACATGGCAACATAACAATTTTGACTGAATTAAGCATGTCCACAAATTTTTAAACATTCCCTGCAAAGTACTTTTGCTCTTTTCAGGTGAGTAAAGTAGATGCAAAAGAAAAAAAGGCATGAAAAGTTAGGAGAAAACATACAAATTGGGATTTCCCATGAAATTCCTTAAAAATCTATTTTTGCACATATTCTATTTATTAAAACAAGATTATTCAGCAAAGAAACAAGAAAGCCAAGGTGTAAAGCTAGTTCCTGCACCAAAAACGCTCTCCCTGGGGCAGAACTTGGGCCTGTGGCCCCCTAGCCCCACCTCTGCTTGCTTGGCGCCGCAGGGCATCTCTGCTGCGTGCATTTCCCTTGATGAGTGGCTGCAGTGAATTTGGCCAGCGGGCACTGGCTGGCAGTGGGTGGATGAGCCAGAAGAGGCGAGCTCTCTGCTCTTCTCGTCCCTGTCCCCGAGGGACTGGTCTTTCACTCTGTCCCCGCAGGCCAAGCCGGTCACGTTTCCTCCCAGCTCTGCAGCCTGACCCTGCACCTCCCTCAACTCTCCAGCCCAGGGCTCACAGCCGCTTCCTGTCATTTCTTGTCTCTGGGTTATCTCATCTTTCCTGACAGTTTCTCTGCTTTGCCCTGTTACCTGAGTGACCAATTTCTTACATTACATTCCTTTTGTCTTAAATACTCCGAGACAGTCCTGTGTCTTATTTGACTGTGATAAACTCTGAAAGGATAGAAAGAAAAGAGGTTTGGAAGGCTTTGCGAACTTGGACGAGTAATTTAACCTTGCAGTTTCTTCTCAAGATGGAGTGGACAGTACCTACCCCTGGGCTGACGTATTCATGAAAGACGCTAATGTTAAAGAGCAGCCTGGCCCAACGTGCTCATTCTGAGACTACAATAGAAGCTATTCCATTCCCTCCTTTTCCCCAAGCACCAATCTGATCATGGTGAATTATGAGACAGTGAAATGAATACGACAAGTAAGCGAGCATGTGAAGGTGTCATTTGTAAGGTAACAAACTTGAGAGCAGAATTTAGGTTTCACTTTCCTCCAAGTGCAAATAAGCCAGGCTCACCTGATAAGTTTTTGTTTAGATTTGGTCTTCACCCAACTGCATTATACTAGTTTCACACCTCTGAATTGTATCAGTTTATTAAACTACACTGGAGATAGAAAATTCATTTTCCCAACAAGCTACAGCAAGTTTGTTGCAGGTGTAACACTTGAATTCCCACTTTCTAAAACACTTTTAGCAGTGTGTGTGTGTGTGTGTGTGTGTGTGTGAGTGTGTGTGTGTGCGCACGTGTATGATTGGACAGGAGATTTCCATAGATAAAACAAGAGTGGCACAATGTTGATTATTATTGAGGCCAATTGATTTGGACATGGGGGGCTCATTATACTCTTTTCTACAATATGTAAAGTTGTTGCTAAGAAAAAGCTCTGATGAGATCGGGAGGATTCAGCATGATATGGCCGTAGACAGGAACCAGTACTGAAGCCTTTAGCATCACCTTATTTCAAGAGTATTTATCTCCCTCAAGTCACCCAAAGATAAAACACTGATTTTTATTTAATACTGAAAATATCAAACTTACAGAAAAAGCAAATATGAGAGATATAGCTGACTTTTTTTTTTTTTT
>PVIR01015041.1:0-39087 GCA_004026965.1 Petromus typicus | reverse complement strand
CTTCACTTAAACACGGAGAAACACACTCTCTATTTCCTAAATGTCCAGCTTCCCAGGCTAGAACGGGACAAGAAGGAAGCGGATACAATGGGTAAGTTGAGAATTGCTGAGGTAAGAAAGAGAGAAAAAGAGAGGAAGAGAAAGTATAGGGGTTTCCTAACTTAGTTAAAATCTAAAATCTGTCCCCTTTCAGTCCATGCGAGGCACCCGGCAGTTACTACTGCAAACGTGAGCCTACGTTTCCTGTGGCGAAGCGGCTGTGTGTTTTCATCAACAGAGCCTGTTTCTAGGGCTCCTCTCAGGATGTGAGGCCCGTGGCAGGTCACAGAGGAAGGGGCAAGCTGCAGCACAGGGGGCCTGTGGGCCAGGCCTCTTTGGCCCTGGCGTCGGTACAAGAGTCTAGCCACATGGTTACTGGAGGGGAGTGGCCCTAGGGGAAAGGAGTCCTTCCCCCAGTCCCGTGCCCAGCACCTTCCCCGCCACACGGCTGTCAAACAGAAGTTTTCCCAGGGTGCAGTGCAACAACTGAGCCTTGCAGGCCTCCATCTTGGGCATATAGGTCAAAGCAAAGCTCTACTGTTTTCTTTGAGCCAGTATCAGGCCTGAGGTCTGCACAGGGCATCTCTGAGGAAGTACACTGTAGAACAGGAGCTCTAGCTTATGCAGAAGGCTGCCGCTGTGGACACTGTCCCTTCAGTGCCTGTGTCATTTGGGAGTGACCATTTTCCCTCAAGATTTTTTTGAGCTAACAGGAATTCTAACTGTATTTTTAAATTTGAGTAAAGGTTTTATGCATTTAACTTCCTACCTAGCTTTCTTCATTCATGATATTAATACCACAGAGGCCTTGACACAAAACAAAGTAAAATGTGCTGTATAAATTGTTTATTTGTAATAAAGTCACCTGAAATAACCTATATTTTTTACATCTAATACAGACCCTGAGTTACTTGCATTGTTGTATCAATTATGAAATTGAAGTTTGGTGCCTCCCCTTTATCATGTTTTTTCCCATGCAGCAGTTGTGTTTAATGACATTAAAAAGAAATAAAAGTTTTTGTCAGTGGCAAAAAAAAAATTTTTTTGAGAGGGAGATATTATCTAATAGTGACATCAGTGGACATCCTGTGGGTACAGGGCAACATTTTGTACTTTTTAAGATAAAACGCAAGGAATACAACCAACTATCCAGGCTCTGTTTTTGTTCTGTAAGATGGTGGTGATGAGAAGATACGACCGCTGAGAAGAGGCAAACATGACATAGGGGTAGGCCCTCCCTCAATCAACAACAGGCCCTGTGAAGGCCTTCCTTCATGAGAACATCCATTCTCCCAAGATTCCTCACCAGCTTCTGCTTATCAGACAGACTCCTACTGCACCGAAGGAACCAGAAAGCAGCAAAGGGGCCTCTTGTTGGGGCACCACGGGGAGCGAGTGAATTCCTTGTTGATTTCTAACAGCATCCATTATTCAGATCTCCAACAGAGCATAGGGCCTAAAGGCCATTGCTCTGTCCAGTCTGCCAATCCAGGAAGCCAGCCTGCATATCCATGGCCACCAATGAGGCCAGCTGGGAGAGAGCCAGAGATCCTGTACCAGTGGGGAGCCACTCACTGGCTCTCTTCTTGGGGTCACAGCTGTCTCCAGCACAGAGCACCTAAATGCACCTTTCTCCAGGCTCCAGGTCCTCAGGGGAAGGAAGTGATGTCCAGAGACTCACCAGGGGTCAATGGGACTAAGATGGCTGGACCCAGGATCCCTGACCCAGCAGTGTGCATGCTGCGCTGAGCCTTGAGATATGAACCCCACAGGCTCCACGCTCTGTTATGCCCTTTATCCCTGAGAACTCCAGCAATTCAAAGATGGTAAGTTTTCTCAAGACCCTGAAAGTTAACTTTGCCGGTAACGGCCAGAGCCCTTCTGCACAGCAGTTTCCTACTTCAACTACCTGTCACTAAACGTAATGGAACTCTCCCAGCCTGCAGAGCTCAGCCAGGGGCCTGTCTTGCATAGGCCAACCAGAAATGACTTGCGCACTGAGGAAACTGCACACCAGCAGGGGGTGCTAGACAACAAATCCTCCGTTGCTGAGACTAACCCTAGGGCAATAGGAGGCTATTCTGAATAATTCAGGAGCATATAAGGGAGGCCTCTGAATTAGGGCTGCAGTCAACCACATCTCCTTACTGGCCTAACCATAGAATAAATGGGCAAACACATCTGTCCCAACTGGCTACCTACCGCTTGGCCTTGCATTGTTCCTCCTGGCTCCCACCTAGCTGGACACGACCCTCTGTCCTCAGGTTAGGAAGCCTAGTGCCATGCTGACACGCTCTTCGAAATGATGACCCTGCTTCTGAAATATGGGCAGGACTTTTGGGGGTAATTCACCTCACACAACATTTCGCCCAACTTCCAACCAGCCCCCGTCATGTAATCAGTTCATGCTAAACTATTACACTATTTAAACTATCATGGAAGATGTTCCAAAGTTATGAAATCAACTTTGTCAAAATCAGCCTGTTTGGGTTTCATTTCTCTTCCTAATTTTCTGTTGCAAACCACGACCAATTATATACACACACACGTACACACACCCTCACACACACACACACATAGGCACACACACACACACACACACACACACACACACACACACACACACATATATATATATAGGTACATATATATGTATATAATATATATATATATAAAAATTAATTTTGTACCACACCTCCATTTTGAAAACCAAGGCATAACAACTGCAAGTCTCCCTTGGCCAATGGCCAGACATCCAAGGGCTAGAGTTGGGAGATTAACAGACCCAAGAGGACGAGGGCAGAGAGAAGAGCATTCTGGATGCATGTCTGTGTCCGAGCCCAGACCTCGGAGAGCTGAGACAGCGCAGGCTGAGGATCAGCACCTCCAGCCTGAGTGACACGCTAAGGCCCTTCAGAAGTGTGCAGGAAACATGCCTGTGACATTAATTAATGCCAGGCAAAATGTAACAGCAGATCTTGGAGACTAAAAATAGATCTTCACCAACTGATTCATCCCTGACTGCACAGAACTGGGAGCCTTTTTCTCTGCTTCTCTTTTACATGTACATTACATTATGGCCTTTTTTCCCCCTTTCTCTCCATCTTATTGTTCTTCCTTTTCCCTCTCTCCCTCTTGCTGAGAGATTTCAGCCTGCCGGAAGTGATGTCCCCACTCACTACCCTCCGACCCACAAACATGCTTAATAAGCAAGGAAATCATTTCTTTTCCTGGCTCCCATGGTTGTAAGCCATGTAATTTGTACTTAATATTTTCCATGCGGATGTCTCTGCCTGTGGCATCGCACACAGAACTCTATAGCTTCGTTTCCGATTACAGTCCCTTCTATTTTAAACTTTGTTGATTTCTACAAGGAAGGAAGCCTATTTCATACAGATTAGCTGGACAGCTGGGTCTGATTGCTTCTGATGACCGGGCTTGGGGCCACGAGGGAAACAGGTTTCCCAAAGCCCCTTGGACCGAGAACTGTTCCATATGGCCCCCAGAGTGTGGGTCAAGGCTGACTGCAGGGAGGAAGGGCTAGCAATCAACAGGTCAAGCCAAAGGCAGGGTCACACCTCGATCCACGCCTCAGGCTTTGGAGGCGGGGCTGCAAAGTGAGGGGGCTCTCAGGAGCCCGTGTCCAGAGGCTCTGTCAGGCCCTGCGTGGGGGCTTGTGTCAGAGGCAACTGTGTGTTGGCAGGGAGCAGCCATCATGCTGCCTCGCAGCAGCTCTCAGAGGCAGCAGACCAGGATCATGACTCAGACCCCGTCACCTGGCCTTGCATCCCAGACCTGCAGGTGCACAAAGAAACCCCAAAGTCCTCTCTCACCTGTGAGTGGTCAGTCCGCAGGCAGCGGGGGCTGCCGCTCTCTCCCGAAAGCCGGTGGCTCCGATGAGGCAGGAGCATTATCCCTGCTCGTCCCATGTCTGCCTCCTTTTTATGTCTCCTCTAGAGAAAACCGAGTGCTGGAGAGTTAAAAAAAGAAGAAGTGTGTGTGTGGAGGGTGGTGGGTGTCGGGTGCGGGGCGGTGGGGGCAGGCCCCCGGGGTAGGGGAGCAGGCTGCCCTGGTGTGGGCTCGGGGTGATGGCCGACGCTGGTGAGATGGCTTTGCCTGCGAGAGCTCAGTGGCGCGGCAGCTCTGCGTGTGGGCGGCAGCCGCTCCACGGCTGGGTTTCAAACCATTACACTGAACATTTGCAAACAGATAAAAAAACAAAACCACCGGGTACAAATGACAACTTCTATTTTCCTCCCTCCCTCCGCACTCTGTCCCCTTTATCTCTCCGCTGGAGTTTCTGAGGATGCTCAGGGTACAGGTGAGCACGTCCCCTCAGGGACTTTGGCCCCATCTCTGTCAGCCACGCCATGGCCATGGCCCCTGCCCTGCGCTGTGGATCGGGTCTGGGAGACCACCCCGGGGCTCTGGGGACCTCTGATTTCCTGGGAAACATTTTCTTCTCCCTGGATCTGCTCAGAATCCAACCGCTGAGAAACACCCCACCCCAAGAGAGTTTGATGTTCTCTCCTACTTCTGACTTTCAAATCCGCCTTAGAACTGGCCAACAGGGACTCCGGGGAGAGGCACTTTCGAGTCTAGGTGACACTTTTCCCAGAGAACATTCTTTGAACAGTGGAATGAGACACTCCAGGCAAAGAAAAGGGGTCCTGTGGTCCACGTACCTTGGGAAATGTTACAGCCTTACTGCTCTGAGGCAGTCGCAGGACACTGATCGGGTAAAGGCTCTGAGAAGTCCTGCAATAAAGAATTCTTGTTACATTTTCTTTAGCTCAGCGCTTTCCAAATGTGTAAAACCTCAGGTGAAAGGATCTCCCCCCAAAGCAGCACACACATATACAATACGCTGTCCTCCTTTTACGATCACCCTGGGTTAGTATTACCCAGATCATCTCTTCTAGCAAGAGAGTGCAGAGAAGGATGAATATTAAGCGTGAGCCATGCCAAGGCTCACCAGCTCAGCATGCAGCCTGGTGTCTACACTGCCATCCTGGATGGCTGTCAGTGAGTGCAAACTGGACACAACCAGAATGGATCGTGGTGGGAATGATGGGATTCTCAGAACCACGGCAGCTGGTGTTACATCTCTTTCTCTCTCTCCCCAAGTGCATATCCTCCTCACTTCTCCAGCCCAACAATGGGCTCCTAGCTCCTCTGTGGGGAAGAATCATGGGGCCTCCTCCCTTCACAGACTTCTGGCCGCCGCTCTGAAGACGAGGCAGAAGTGTAAGGTGTGGAGACTGCGGGACATAACTGCAGGGCCGCGTGTGCGTACGAGCCTTGCTTCTTTCCCTGACAAATGACCCCAGTGCCGCTGCTGAAAGGCCTTTGGTGCGTGGTGCAGCCCTGCCACAGAGGAAAACCAGGCCCCAGTGTCACCAGGGCTGTGGCAATGGGACCCTGGGCCAAGTGGCGCCTCTGGTGTCCCTTGGCAGGACTCAGATGAGATCATGTGCCCGCCAGAGGGTGTTCAGAGTCTGGGAGATTTCCACGTCCCCAAAGTTCTGTTCGCTTCTTGCTGGGTGACAAGATGGAAGCAGGTAAAAAGTACTATTGAAAACTCTTTGCATCAGACATAGAAAGAGAAAGAGAGAGACAGCGCTGGCCTACCTTAAAGACACTCCAAATTATAGGATTTTATGTTTTAAAAAATGAGGAAAGAAAAGAACTGCCTCCTCTTGCTTAAGTACATCAGACATCTCGAACTCTGTGTGAACAGAGTGAAATGGGTGTAAAAAAGCACTAAAAAGCCCCCGTGCACTTTGGTAGATAATCACTCATAATTAGAGCATTTTATAGAATCCATTAAAGAGGCTTTAAACAAAGCTGAAAATTATTTGTTGACCTCCACTCTGAAGGAGGCTATCGGTCATGCTGACAGCATTAATGCATCCAGCCTGGATGGGGACTTTCCTTTGAGAAAATCTTCAGGCAGAGTTTTAATAAGACCCTCAACTCACGGCAAATTACTGGAGCCAAAAAAGAGAGAGAGGAGCTTGCGGGGCCGCGTTTCCAGCTGCCCAGCTTTTGGGAGACAGTCTGCTCAGGCTTCACGCTGGCCTCCCGTGCTCATAGGACTCGTGAGGCACACTTGGGCCCACGCCTAGGCAAAGGGACCCTCTTGGCACTGAGAAGGGAAGGTGATGCCAGGGCTGCAGAGTCAGGCAGGGCCAGGCCAGCCACCGGGGGGCGAGGGCAAGGCCCAGCCCAGGAAGGAAGGAAGAGAGGATGTGTGTGAGGAAACACGTGCAGGGGCCGTCATCCTCCCAGAGCAGCTTTCGAGGAAGGGACAGCTGGCCAGGTCCCTGAGGGGCCTCACGCTGGCCGGGGGGGTCAGCTCCCTCCTGGCGTGGGCACAGTGCTGAGCCCAGCTCAGCAGCCTCCTGTTCCTCCTCACTGTCTGCTTCACTGTCTACCCGGGACAAGCTGTGCTCTCGCACTTGGGAACCTCTTGGTCCAGTGTTTTGTTAGGTCTTTTGAGCAAAATGGTAAAGAACAGAACAAAAGCATGGACCCTGCATTCAGTAAGGTCATAGTGGAGTAAAAAAGAAAACTCAAATAATAACACAAAAAATCCAATTTAACTGTTCACTGGCTGACAGTTTGGCCCTCTAACATGTCATGGGAGCAATCTGAGGAAAGAAAGCATGAGTTAAAAAAAAAAAAAAAGTACTATATATGGGCTAGGGATTTAGCTCAGTGGTTCTGGCGCCTGTCCTGCAAGCACAAGGGCCCAAGTTCAATCCCTAGTAACCATATACCATACTGGGTGTGGAGACTCATGCCCAGCAGTAATCAGTACCACATACCACAGTGCCGGGTGTGGTGGCTCACGCCTGTAATCCCAGCACTTGGGAGGCAGAGGCAGGAGGATTGTTGTGATGTGAGTTTGAGGCTGAGCTCAGGGCCAGCCTGAACTACAAAACGAGACCCTGTCTCAAAAAAAAAAAAAAAAAAGCACTATGTAAAACCACAATGAAAACAGAAGAGTGCTATTAAATTCCAGCCTGGAGAGCGCAGCTCACAAAAGCCTCTAAACCGAGACCGTCTCTCCTGGTGAGAAGAGGTGAGGAGGAGCGAGACATTGACAACCCACAGCTGGCCTCTGCGCGTGTCCCGCGCGGGTCCTGGAGGGGCCGCTTCCCTGCTGTGTGATGAGCTGCCGTCCAGTGCCAGGTTCTGTGCACCCCAAAGCCACTGGTGTGGACCCCAAACTATGCCAACACTGTGTGGAGCGTAAGGGTTGTGGAAGAGGGAGAAGACTCGACTGCTCAACCACGGACTTCTTCGGTCCGGGAGAAGCGGTGTTCAGAACCTAGGACAGCTCCGGGGCCTGCTTGTCTAGTTCCTTACTTTTCCAGACTGCTGCCAGGACTGAGGACTCACGGAGCCTCCTGCTTCTGCCGTCCCACCAACGGATCTGCCGCCTTGCCTGTCAGCCCACGGCCCTGCACGCCTCGCTCCTGCTTCCTCCTGGCTCCACCCTGTCCCCACTGCCAGCTACTGACGTTTTTCTGTCCAGTACTCAGCTCTGCAGAGTGAGGGTCTGACCGCTTTCCTCGTGCACATGGAGCCCACAGATGGGCAGAACCCGACATCCGGGCATCTCCCAGAGAGCCAGCTGCTGTGGGGCCATCGGCCTCCGCCGAGTCAGCACTGAGCATGGGGCAGAGCCAAGTGAGTCCCCCAGAGAGGCGCGGCCAGCCTTCCGAGGACTTCCTGATCTGCGTGCTGGGGACGCGATGTGCTCCAGCCCACTGACTCGGGAGCTCATCAAACATGGTTCACAGGCAAATTTTTTAAATGTAGTAGTTATATTTTTCCCTTAATGTGGTTCTGAGAGTACAACTGGGCGTAGTAAACTTTTGTTTCTTTTTTATTTTATTTTATTTTTTTTATTGGTGCCAGGGATCAAACTCATGACCTTGCACTTATGAAGCAGGCACCAGAACAACTGAGCTAAATTCCCAGCTGTTTCATTTTTAGATAAAAATTTATTATCAATTAAATAAAAGTATTAACTTCATTGTAAAATGTACATGGAAAGCCAAAGTTACTGCAATAATAAAATTATTCCAAAAACAAAAAATAAAGTTAAAAGATTCACACTATTTAATTTTACAATTTACAACAGTAATTAAGATAGTGGAATGCCAGTGGAAATAAACACCTGAGTCAATAAAACAGAATAAAGAACCCAGAAATAGGTCCACACAGCTGTGCTTGGCTGATTTTGACAGAAGTGCAAAGGGTAGAGGGAGCATCATCTTTTCAATAAATGATGCTGAACGATCAGATACAGCAGAGAAAGTGAGAGAGACAGAAGGAGACAGAGGGACAGAGACAGAGGGAGACAGAGAGAGATTTTTTTTAGTTTTTTGAGACAGGGTCTCACTTTGTAGTTCAGGCTGGCCCTCAGCTCACTGTGTAGCCCAGGCAAGCCTTGAACTTGAGGCAAGCCTCCTGCCTCTGTTTGCCAAGTTCTGGGACTACAGACATGAGTCACCATACCCAATAGAGACAGAGATCTTAAACTGCGTACCCAAAACTCAAATGGATTACAGATTTCAATGCAAAAACTACAAGAATTTTAGAAAAAAATTGAGAAAACTTTTGGAATTTAGAAATTAAAAGGTACTAGGTACAACATCAAAAATGCAATCAACTGGGCCTGGGATTTAGCTCAGTGGTTCCAGCGCCTGCCTGGCAAGTGCAAGGGCCCAGGTTCGATCCCTGGTAACCACATATCACAATGCCAGGCATAGAGACTCATACCCACCAACAATGAGAACCACATACCGCAGTGCCTGGTGTCGTGGTTGACACCTGTAATCCTAGTACTCAGGAGGCAGAGGCAAGAGGATTGCTGTGAGTTCAAGGCTGAGCTCAGGGCCAGCCTGAACTACAAGAGTGAGACCCTGTCTCAAAAAAAAAATAAATGCAATCAAGGGCCAGGGATTTAGCTCAGTGGTTCCAGCACCTGCCTTGCAAGCACAGGGCCTGGGTTTGATCCCCAGTAACCACATTTAACAATACCAGGCATGGTGATTCACACCCATCAGCAATCAGTACCACCTACCACAGTGCTAGACATGCCGTAATCCCAGAACTCGGGAGGCAGAAGCAGGAGGATTGTTGAGTTTAGGACCAGCCTGAGCTACAAAACAAGACTCTGTCTCAAAAAACTAAAAAAAAAAAAATGCTATCAAAAAATAAGAATCATTAAATTAGACTCTATTAAAATTTCAAACTTTCCATATAAGGAATCCTGTTAAAATGAAAACGAAACCTTAACTTGGAAGAAAATAATTGCAAACTACACATCCAAGGTAGAACTAATATCCAAACCACACAAAGAACTCTCAAGACTCAACAGTAAAGATGTCCACGCAAGCCAGTGGAAAACGGGTGGCAGCCACGAGTAGACACATCCTCCAGGACCTTGACGCCACACACATGAAAAGGAGACCAGCATCACCAGCCAGTGGGAAAAGGCAGGTTCATACTACAGTGAGCTATCAAAGCACCTGTCAGAATACTAAAATTTAAAATGCCAACAACACCCAGTGTTGGCAAAGTTGTGGACAAACCTCACGATGGGGGGCTGTTGCTGTGGATGTTGCCCAGAACAGTCACTGTAAGTTCAGCAGTTTCCTGTGAAGTGGAACGTGTTCTTACCAGACAACCTAGCAACCCCACACCTGGGCACATATTCCAGGAAGTCAAAAATGTATTTTCACATACAGAAGTGCATAGGGATGTTTATAGGTTTTATTTGCAATAGTCAAATTATTGAAACATCCCCTAACAGGGAGTGATTAAATGAATACCAGCCTGGAATGCCACTCACCAAACAAAAAGCACAGCTATGCTGCATGCAGCAGCAGGGTGAGGTCCAAAGGCCGAGAGGGTAAACGGTCCAACAGGCACCAGGACTCAACATGTGCAACCGTCTCACAGCGACTAAATCAGAAAAACATACTGCGTTTGCCGGGGGTCGGGAAGGGACCGGGCACCACACAGAAGTGCTGTCTATGCTGCTTTGGCACAGATTCTACACTGAGACAGCATCCTGGGTCACGAGGATCCACCTCTGGGGTCAAGTGCAAATGTGTGCAAAACCCAGTGAAGTCTGAGCAAGGCCTATAGTGCAGTGTACTGTATTGTACCCATCAATTTCTTGCCTTTCATTGTACAGTTACATAAAATCTTAGCACTGAAGAGCCCATGGAACTACTCTACCCTGTGTAACCTTCTCTGGTCCTCTAAGTATCAAAAAGTAAACAACGCATAAAGAGGATCCCATTAATATAACTAGGAGCAGGGGAGGTGTTGAGGGTGACACAGGCGTGTGTGGGGGCTGGGCTGCTGTTTCTCTGGGTGCTCAGGGACCTGGCCCAGCCAGGGGAAGCATCTCCAGGCAGCCAGGCCCCAGGCCTCCGTGATGTCAGAGGTAAAGTCCTAGCTCTTCCCCAGTCCAGGCCGACTCAAATCCCGCCCACCTCTGCATCCAGATGAGCCAACTTCCTGGCGGGCCAGAGACCTTGTTTAAACCCAGCCAGAGATGAATTGAATGACACGGCAGATAGCTTTGCGATAGCTCTGTCTCAGACAAAAATACCACCATTTCATCAGCCCAGAGACACACAACTGCAAGAAGCACCATTATTATTTGTTCTACTATAAAAGAAAAATATGCCGCCAATTAAGCCATGACACAATGGTTTCTTATCACTTAGAATTTTTAATTTTACTTACTGAAAGAGTTCTTTGAGACTTAACTAGACAGATTTTTATCACATATTACTATTGTGCAACATAAAAATGAAAGTACAAGTAAAATGAGTTAGGTGTCATTCCTCAGACTCCCCTCCACCCCGCCCGACTCCCCAGATTGCCACTTGGCGCAGGCTCAACAGTGACTGGTGATTTTCCACCCTGTCACCCTCTGCTCCCATCCAAGTCCTGATGGTGTGCCATTTCCACAAGAGTCCATGAGAGGCTTAAGGGCTCTGACTGCGGGATGTCAAGAGATGTTAAACTTCGTCCACTTTTTCTCTGTGGGCCCCCTCACTGATGATTTGTCCGGTGTCCACCCCTGTAGCCATGGGGTCTAGAAGGTCACAGATCTGCTCTGCCTACTCCTGTCCTCCCTGCCCACACGCAGGTCTGGCCCACTGCAGACTGACGAACGCATGTGGACTGGGAAGCAGACACCAGGCTCAGGTCCCTTGGATGTTAGCTCTTGTGTGGCAAGGCCACGAGGTCATGACCTTCACAGCACTCCAGGGACTGTAGGAGAAAGGCACATACGACAGGTCATGTTCGAGTCACTGTAATGCTCCAAAAATGGAAAAATGAAATAACATCAGATGGTAACGTGTGCTATGGAGAACAAAAGGCAAGAAACACAGTGAAATGTAGCCCAGGGAAGAGGACAGAGAGGTCCCTCTCGGAGAAATCAGCCAAAGGAGACTCAGAGGCAGGTCCCCCAACCGTACCCACCACAGTGGTTCACGTTACTCTGCAAAGAGAAGCAGCTCCCAAGCCTCAGTGGCGGGGGACAGTCAAGGCTGCTTCTACTTTCTCCTGTTCAGCCGTAAGTAAGCTAAAGCCTCTTCTTCATGTCAAGACCCAAGGTTGATGGAGAAGCTATTGTCTGAAAACTCTCCAGTTGCCATGGCAAAGGAGAAGGAAAGGGGTACATTCCATGGGGCTCTGAGAGCGTCTGCCTAGAAATGGCACATGTCCCTTCTGCCCACGATACCTTAGTTACTAGGGATACCTAACTCCAAGAGGGTGGGGAGTGGAGTGCAACCCACCACGTGCTTTCGAGAAGCACCAAAAATATTTGGAGAACAGCAGTGCTGATGACCGCACAGGCAGACAGCAGCAAGCACGCATGCGCCGAGGCACGGAGGAGAGTAGTGCCAGCTCTCGGGGCCAGCGGGGCTGGAGGGCACAGAGAGGCCAACTTTCATCCTAACTATGACCCCAGATGCCTGCAGACAGAACCAAACAACTAATTGTATAATGAGGTGGTTGAATTACACCTAATTTCCACAAATGCTTTTATTGATCAAACATTGTGGATCAAACCAGAATGTGGTTTTCAGTCATTTAATTGGTCTTCCAAAATTGGTGTTAATCACAGTTTTAAAATAATACATGTAACATGTCCTTAAATACATTCCTGTGTGTCAGCACTAATCCTGTAATTAAATATGTTGAGTAACCAACACACGGTTAACACCTGGTACTTGGGAGTTTGAAAATCGTGTGTTTCTGAAAGCGAGTAGCCAGCAGATGAGCCACAGGACTTCCAAGTTCCTCTGCGCTGGCCGGAGAGGAGGCTGGGGTTATGAACCTAGAGGTGACACAGGCATCAAAATAAAGGGCCCGGGGTGCACAGCACAGCCGGGGTCCTAGCCTAGTCAGAATCACACAACTATGTCTGAAGAATCTGTGGGCACTCCCCCGGCTCCCGCCCTGTGCCCTCCTTCAGCATCAGCATGAAGCTGAGAAGCTTGGAGAAGCTATTGTCTGAAAACTCGCCAGTTGAAGGCTAATGGGAACTCTGCCATTCCCACTCTCCCGAAAATCCCAGCTGGCAACCACCTAACCACGGGGAAGACCAGGGGAGGCATAGCCAGGAGCGTGGCAGCTTCGAAAGTCCTAGAAGACCAGAGGCACCAAACAACGAGGATGAACTGAAAAAGACGGAGTTTGGAGTTGAACTAGGGACAGAAGTTACTTCCTGGAACTCCCACTTCTCCATCAGGACACCAGCAGTGGACAGAGATAGAGAGGCGCTGCGTAAACGGAGTGGGAAATGTGAGGTGTCTCCATCTTGTGTGCCAGGCTTCGCGATGCATTCTGGAGAAACCAAAAATGATGTACTAGTGATGCCCTGATGACCCAGGAGAGGAGGCATGCCCACAACCTGGATATTGCCTTGTGGAGATGAAAAACGGGATGGTTATAACACAGACCCCGAATAGTAGTGGTTTGAGAGAGAAGGAAGTTTAGTTTTCTTTGGTATAGCAGAATAATACAGTCTAGAAGTGGCTGGTGAGGCCACAAAGACCCGGGTTCTTCTAGCTGGCTGCACTTACGCCCCACGAATACACTGGCCACGTGGTCCAAGGCAAGCATGGGCGAGAGGGAGGAGTGAGCATTCCCCTTCTCCTTGAGGGGGGCAACATAATTTGTGGCTCCCCCTCCTCACGGTTCTTTAGTGAGAATCTAGTCATTAGTCTCTACCCAGCTGTGAGAGAGGTCGGATAGTTCTATTTTTATTCTCTGCGCCCACATCTCCAACTCAAACTTAGAGAGGTTTATGATGAGACCAAGAGGAGACGTGTTGGGGGACAATGGAAAGCCCATGCGGTGTGGCCCCTCAGGAGTCGAGTCTGGTGGGAACAGAATAACATGGCCTAATTTAATACCTCATCCTAGAATAAGCCAAGCGCTCATCAGGATGAAAGCTCAGAGGTGCAGAGAGGCAGATTTCGGTACTGAAATCAAGAGGGAGCTACAGTATCTACCGCAAATGATCACAGCAGGTTCAGATGCAAACAGGGGACCATTCACCAAGCTGGCTGCAGAGGACAAGGAGCCTCCAGGACATAAGACAGCGCCAGAGTTTTGCCCCACCCTTTACTTCCTGGCAAATATGGAAACCAGGGACAGAGTTTTGTTTTGTTTTGGTTTTGCTTTTAGAGACAGGGTCTCACCATGCAGTTCAAATTGGCCTTGAACTGACTCTGTAGCCCAGGCTGGCCTGGGGCTCATGGGGATCCTCCTAACCCCGCTGCCCAAGTGCTAGGATTACAGGTGAGTGCCACCATGGCTGGAAGGCAGAATTCATAAGATTTCCCCCAAAGATTCCTTGATTAGAACAACCAATGTCGTCTGGTTATCCTATCAAATTTTAATCTATGAATAGCTTCAAAGGGATTTAGCAGACGGAATTAAGGCTACTGACCAGAGGACTTTAAAATAAGAAAAACAACTGTAGATCATCCAAATACACACAGTATCATCACATGAGTCCTTCAAAGCAGAGAAGCAGTAGAGAATGAGGCAGAATAGAGACGAGGAGGCTGGAAGCATGAAAAGAGCTTGATCAGCACAGCTGGCCTTGACACAGGCCCCCGAGCCAAGCGCGAGGTGCCTCAGAAGCCGGGAGTAGAGCTCACGCCCCAGCGAGGAACAGAACCTGCGCCTTTCAGCTACGTGAACCTGAGCCACGCAAGGATACAAATGCAGAAACCAACGCAGGGCCTCTGACAGTGAGTACACGGGCTGATGGTTTCTTCGTTTCAGCTACACTGAAGCTGAGTCGGTACAGAGGACTGACTGCTGCTCTTTCAAGATCAAGGCTCTGTTCTTTGTGCTTAGTTTCTATGGTGAGCAAGAGGGTCATAGATCCTGCAAGAATATGGGACCAGCAGCAAGAAAATAACCAATGTTCATACCCTCACTGTGGGCAGAGGAACCTCCATTAATCCATTTCCTTTGGTGCAACAAAATATTTGAAGCCAAGTGGATAGAAGGAAAAGCACAGAACTACCCAAGGCTGCCCCACTGCCACAAGAGCCACATGAGACCCAGGGTGAGGAGATCCTCACAGAGCAGTGTGAGGGACCCCTTGTGGCCTTGGAATCCACAGAGGGGCAGAGTCACAGAACCCACCAGTGGGTTCTTGGCCTGATCCCCAGACCAACACCCAGAGAGGTCTCTGTCAACACCCAGATCACCGACTCCACTGGTGCTGGAGATCAAGCTGAGCCTGTAGAAGATCTGACTTAATTCATCAGGTTAGCAACCGAGTGACCTCACGTAAATAGGAGGAAGATAGAATCCAACTGGGGAAAAATGAGAAAAGGTATTTCCGGGGGAAATGCCATGTTCAGGGAGCAGATGAAGTCAGCAAGGCCCCTCTGGCCTTCTAAACAGAAGCAGGAGTAGTGGGACAGCACCTCTCCACACACCGGTCAGCAGGGGACGTTGCCCATGCCCGGGCTCCCGAGGGGGGAAGAGGCAGGAAGCGCCCTGCCTGGTAGCGAGCTCATCCATCCAAGACTAAACTCTACACCGTGTGGCCGTATTAACACAGGAGTTCATCGCCCAGCCATGTCTCTTGACAACATAATCAGGCAAGTTTACGATGTCGATGGATAAGATGGTGTGTTGAAGCTCAACCACAAACCTAAAACGACCAAATCTCCCACAGAAGGAACCCAGCCAGCTAACTGATGGGACAACCACACGCGACCTTCAAGGCACTCACCTAGACTGCCAACGTAACAGTCATTTTTTTTTTTTAATTTAGAAAGATGTGTCTACCACATTGTTACAGGACCACTCAGGAAATGCTCTAATGGTGTGGAATTACTCATGCGACCGGCCACGGGGGCCTGCACAGTGAAGGCCAGGAAGAAAAGGCACCAAGATGCGATGCCTGCGCAGCGAGGACCGAGGGGATTTTAATTTTCATCTTTATGGCTTTGTCTGTGGTCTAAATTCTTTACAATGATCGTGTATCATTTTTATAATCAGAAAAAGTACAATAAAAGTGGTTTCCACTTTGAGAAGAGAGTGAATTTAATGAGGCACAGAGAAAGCCACATTCTAAAGACCTCGGTTTGCCTTAGCTTCCCAGGAGAGGAGCTGCCTCTGGGCTCTGCGGGGCCACCGCGCTGGGACAGGGGTCGCCTGCGCCTCCCTGCGGCTGCACCAGGAGCCCACCCTGTACTCTGAAAGCTCCCACCCAGTGCTCCTGGAGGACTCAGACACAAAGGAAAGTATATGGGGCTGGAGTCTGTGAAGTGGAGAAGGCGTGGGCTCAGCACATCACCAGCTAGGGGACAGAGACGGTGGCCAGCAGCCTCCCAAGGCTGAGGCTTCCGGAGCCTGACCGACCGGCCCTGTCAGAGGCAGGGCACGCCACCCTGTCCCCTCAGGTGCATTGTGACAGACCCTGCACTAGTGTGGGATGTGCTACCGTGTCCGGCCTGGAGCGTGGCTTCACGCCAGCCATCGCCATCACTGGGAGCCTGTTTCCTGTCCTCCACTGACATCAGGGCCTGGCCAAAGGGACTTCATGTAGGGACACATGACTGTGGTGACCAGGAAGGGGAAGTGGGAAGGAGGGACCAGGGGAGGTGAGAATTTGGGGGAGGTGAGGGGCACCCTCCCAGTCCCCCAGCAGGAAGCAGACAGCCAGTGTTGGCAGGCCAGTGCACCGGCACTTGCCTATATGCCAAGTGTCAAATGGAGGTGGACTCAGAAGCATCGAGCATCACTGCGTACCTATTATTCGCTAGCCCCTACTGAGTGTCACAGTGTGTTTGAGCCTCACAACCACCTGTGATGAAAAGATCACCAGTCCTTGCTTCAGAGGGAGAAACTGAGGCTCAAAGGACGAACAAAGGGTGAAGACACAGCTAGTCAAGGTCAGAGCCAGAGCTCAACTCCGATGTGAGGCTCCCAAGCCCCAAAAGCAAAACTAGAAAACCACTTTCAGCACCCAGGGCCTCTCACCTAAGGACCATTTATAACCCCACTGGACCTCAAAGACATAAAAGCCACCATACAACCTATGAGTCTGGGGCACTCATTTCTGGGACTCACACTTGGGTTAATCCCACAACCTGGGACTTCCAGTGTCACTGTCAAACTGCACAGAAAAGAGTGTCTTGCATTTCAAAAGCTCCCTCAGGCATGCAGAAGAGCTGACGTCCATCAACATCCACAGGCCACTTTATAAAGTCTATCTTATTCACTAGGGGGGAAAGTTGCCAAAGACTCCAAACATTTTTCAGGTCCTCCCCCTAGCACTGTGTCGGATGAAAAGAGGCCCCATCTGGTGACTGTTTTCTCAGAGCTCCAGGGCTGGTACCAGCAGAAATTCAACCTGCCCTGGAAACAGGGCCTTTCACACTACGGAAACCCATCCATCTTTCAATGGCTATGATAGTCCACAGCCTTTTGGAAAAACACAGGAAGAAAAGAAAAGCAATGTTGAAAGCAGAAATGTGCTTCCATCCCAGCCCAAATGCCACGTAGCTCATGAGCTGCATCCTCACCCACAGCAGCTTTGCTTGCCAGAGGGGTTCATTGTCCCTTTAACAACAATGTGACCGGGTTCTCAGCAGGTGCCAGGCTCTTCTCAACTCACAGACACTTGCTCCAAGTTGGAGCAGAAAATATTATTATCACCCTTGCGTGATAAACGGGGAAACTGAGACTGTGAGTTTTACTGTGGGGTGTATCCACAGTCATAGTCCAAGTGCTGATGGCTCCGGGTCCCCAGAGAGCAGGCATCTTGAAATCATACAAGGTCTCAGTCTAGTTGGTAGTATAAGTAGTATAAGTTGTCCTTCAAAGGGGAAATGGTTATACTGTGGTATAGCCAAACCATGGAAAAGCTGTCAGCAATAATAATGAACATGCTGTGCGTGTATCTGACAATATGAGGGGTCTCAAGGACTTCACGCAGAGTAGGAAAAGCGATCGCATGCTGTGATTCAATGTATACAACAGCCGGGGATTTAGCTCAGTGGTTCTGGTGCCTGCTTCACAAGTACAAGATCAAGGGTTTGATCTCTGGTACCAAAAAAAAAAAAAAAAAGTTTGATTGATTTCAGGGCCAAGAATTTAGCTTAGTCATTCTGGTGCCCGCCTCACAGTGTATATAACAAATTTTAGAAAAAAAGGAGGATCTGGGTGGTTGTTGGGGTTAAAGGTAACAGTGGGTAAGATCATGAAGCTGCCCTTCACACTGAGGGGCAACTGTGCCACGAGACTATGTCTAGGCTCACGTGAACCCACATGTGATAAAGTAATGCAAAAACACAGCCATGCCCAGGGGCACATGATACCACCTGGTGAAATCTGAATTAGCTTTGAGTGTCATCCACTTCATGGTACCCACGTCTATTTCCTGGCCTCAGTATGGTATGTGGTGAATTAAGTTGCTGTCACGAGAGAGCCCATCCACGGGAACACTCTGTACTGTTGTGGTGAGTCCTTGTCGTCTAAAAGTATTTCAAAATTAAAAAGTTTTAAAACTATCTCCACAAAGATCCAAAATGTCAGAGAAGTGATCAGGAGCAATTCAGCCTCTCAGACTGAGCATCAGGACACCTGGAAAATAACATCTTCGCAAAACAGGGAAAAAAATGATTTCTAAGAATTAGGAAAGAACTGACAGGAAAATTAGAAGCTACAGAGAAGTTGGAGAAATAGATCACAACACAGTTAAGGGAACAAAGCACTCCGGAAGAACATCCTGGCTCCGAGAAAGGAAACCTGTCTCTGCCAACACAAAGTAAGGCATGGAAGTTCCAGGGAGAAATAACAGATCCGGCCAGCAGCGCTAGCCCCAAGAGAAGCCCACCATCATTATAAACTGCAAAAACAGTTTTATTCCAAAGTGACTTCTTCCATATACCAGGCAGCAGTTGGAGAAGGAGCCCAGTGCAGCACTGGCTACACTGCCAGAGAATGTTTCAACAAATGCCATTACAGGAAGACATTGAGTACTTAAGATTGAGTCTCAGAACAACTGAAAAACAGCTTCACTTCAGAATTCCCAGTGTAACCTTCCCACAGTGACTGGATGAGGGACAGCTGTGAAAAGGATGCAGGCTAGACATGGACACTGAGAAGTTTAAGCTCAAGCCATGAAACACAAGGGGCCCTGCTCTCCATGACGGGACCCAGGCCAACCTTGTGTGACTGTCAGAAGTAGCTGAGTCTGAAGGAGTCGGCATTCAGTACAGTGGGCTTCCTGAATCCTTGCCCTGCTACCTATATCCAGCACGGACCCCAAGTTTGACTCCTTCCCTATCTACTAACATGAACAAGGACCCATCTCAACCTGGACAGTTGCCCCAGCCTTGGGTGGAGAAACAAAGGGACCTCTGGAACAGGGGGCACCTCACAAACATGCAGACCACAAAACTAGGTGGAGAAAACCATGACTTGCTGCGTCTCCAAACTGCAGGTCACTTATTCAAATAAACAGACAATTTTTTTTCTGTTTTTTAAACCATTTTTTCTCTCTTTATTTCTTCACTAATTGGGAGGT
Source organism: Petromus typicus (assembly GCA_004026965.1). Lineage (NCBI taxonomy): Eukaryota > Metazoa > Chordata > Mammalia > Rodentia > Petromuridae > Petromus > Petromus typicus. The sequence continues at coordinate 19,928 of PVIR01015041.1, read as the reverse complement.
GAGAATTTTTCTTCTTTCCTTTTCTTTTTCATTTTTTTCTTTTTTCTCTCCCTTTTTTCTTTTTCTTGTTTATTCTTTTCTGTTACCTTTATCTGATTCTATTAATTTCTTTCTATTCTTTAATAAGACCTCACCTTTCGCTCCTTCTTATCTCTTTCATTGCTTAATTTTTCAAATCTTATATTCTCCTGTTTCCCACCCATTATATCTTTACCAGCATAACCATTAAGCTTTGTCAATCTCTAGATAGTTAAGTCTGTGCTATTACTGCAAAATTCTTTTTGACCAAGGATTTAGCTCAGTGGTTCTAGCATCTGCCTGGAAAGCACAGGGTCCTGAGTTCGATTCCCAGTTACCACATATCACAATGCCTGATATGGTAGCTCACACCTGTAAGCCCAGCACTCAGGAAGCAGAGGCAAGAGGAGTGCTGTGAGTTCGAGGCTGGCCGGGGCTATATAATGAGTTTGGGACCAGCCTGAACTACAAACCAATACCCCATCTTAAAAAAAAAAAAAAAAAAAAGTCTTGATACTAGTAATAAACCTACCTACCACAAGCAATTAGAAGCATTATCACAGAAAATAAATTAAAAATGAGAAAACATGAAAGCAAGATATTACTCAACACCCTCCATCCATCCAAGGCAAATCCAGGGAGCACTTAGGTGGAAAAAATAAAAAACAACCCAGCCAAACTTTCTAAAGTGGTAATAAAGGAATCGGCAAAACAAACAGACATGTCTCTTGACAAAATCAGAACAGAAATTATAACAAAAATATTTAAGAGATGAAAGACATAATAAAGGAAATGGATAGTGAACCTAGAGTAGATACAGATTTTTATAAATAGAAGAGTTTAGAAAAGACAAGGAAAATATGAATGCTCAACATAGGAAAGAACCAGATACCATAAAAGAGATTCAAACAAATGTCCAGTAAATTGAAAATTCTCTTGAAAGTATACAGAGCAGAATCAGGTTGTGGCTGGCAAACACCAAATAAAAGACTTTAAAAAGCAAGGGAGCATGAAAACGTCAATCCAACGGTTGCAACACAATGAAAAGAAGGCTGATATAAAAGTAATCATAGTCAATGAAAAATTAGAATATAACACAGAGGACAATGAAAAACTTGTTCACAGAAGTATCTGCAGAAAAATTTCCAAGCACATAAAGCAATTTGACCTATAGACAAGTGAGACATACACTCCAAATAGTCATGATCAGGAAAAATAACATGCAAGGTCCCCCAAATTTAACATAAGAACAGAATATTAAAAGCTGTGAGAGGAAAAAAAAAACACATTATGGGAAATGCAGCAGAATCACAAAACACTTGTCATCACACATACTTAAGGAAAGCCTGCAGCAAAATATTTCAAACCCCAAAAGAAAACTACCTGTAAGCCAGATTGATGTATCCTGCAATGCTATCTTTCAAAACTGATGGAGACGGAAAATACTTCCATGATAAAGAACACTTGAAGAAATTCATGATCACTGATCTAGCATTCCATGAAGTTTTGAAGGATATTCCAGAAGAAGAAAAAAAATCCCAAAATCCTAGTAGAATGAATCCACCAAGAAAAAGAAGCAATTAAGCTAACGATGAGTTACATAGAAACTGTATCAACAACAGGAAAATAATATGAGAAAGCTAAGCCATTACTGTCTGTTATAATCATTAGTGTAAATAATCTCAACCCATCAATCAAAAAACTGGCAGAATGGTTCAAGAAAAAAGATCCTACAATACACTGAATGCAAGAAACACACAATTCAAAAAGAAATTCATAAACTGAAAATTAAAAATAAACAACAACAACAACACTCCATGCAACACGAACCCAGAAAAAAGCAAGGGTAGGTGTTATATTTACAGGAAGTGTGGATCTCAAGCCACAGTTGATTAAAAGAGACAAAGAATATCACTACATACTTCTTAAGGGAACAATCAGAGGAAAAGATGGCAATCTTAAGTGTATATGCACCAATTACCACCACACCAAACTATAGTTTATAGTATATAAAAGAAACACTAATGGATATGAAAATCTGATAAGCAGTAGTCTAATTCTAATGGTTTTGTTTTTGGGTCCTAATAGGGATCAAACTCACAACATTTCAGGCCTCGTCCAATTCTAATGGGAAAATTCATTACCCTGCTTTCACAAATACACGTATCAAGTAGACAAAAAATAAACAAATACCAGAGCTGCACCAATCCGTTGAACAAATGAACTTCGTAGATATCTACAAAGTGTTTCATCCAACAAGAGAACATATACATTCTTCTCAGCAGTAGTACATGGAACATTCTCCAAAACAGACTACCTATTAGCTCATAGAACACACTTCAGTAAGTACAAAGGAATTCAAATTAAGCCACATATATTATCAGACCATAATGCAATGAAATTGGAAATAAGTGACAAAAAACCCACAAAAACTACAGAAATTAAATAATACCCTTCTCAAAAACCAATATTCACAGAAGAAACTAAAGAAGAAATCACACTGTCTCTATAATTAAATAATGCCAATGGAATATATCAGAATTTATGGGATGCAATGAAAGCAGTCCTGTGAGAGGAATTTATAGTGGTAAATTCCTACCTCAGAAAAACACTGTCAACACAAATAAATAACTCCATGTTATCCCTGTTTCCACAAAAAAATAAAAACAAAAACTCAGGCTGAATCTCAAGTTTCTAGAAAAAGAAGAGCAGACATCCCTTGAAAGACTAGTGATGCTGAACATGTTTTCATATATTTTCCATTTCAATTTCTTCATCTAAGCTATGTCTATTCATTTCAGATGCCCATCTTTAAATTGGGGGCCCTGTCTGGTCTTTTTAGTTCTCTATATATTCTAGATAGTAGTCCTTTTTCCAAGAAACAGCTGGCAAAAATTTTTCTACTCTGTGGGTTGTCTCTTCATGCTGTGGGTGGGGTTTTTGCCATGCAAAAGCTTTTTAATAAGATGAGATTACAATTGTTGTTTCTTTGTGATACTTTCTGTGCAATCGGGAATTTGTTCATAAAGTTTTTGCCTACACCAAAATCTTCAAGAGTTCTACCTAGTCTATCTTCTAGCAGATTTAGTGTTTCTGCTTTAATATTTAGATCTTTGATCTATTCTGATTTGAGTTCAGTGCATGGTGAAATATATAGGTCTAGTTTTGGTCTCTGGCATGTGCAAAGCCAGTTTTCCCAACACCATTTATCAAGCAGGTGATCTTTCTTCCAGGAATAGTGTTGGTCTTTCATCAAAGAAAAGGTGTCTGAATGTGTTTGGAGTTGTTTCTGCACCTACCAGTCTGTTTCACTGATCTTCAAGTCGGATTTGTTTTCGTTATGTTGTTGCCAGTACCATGCTGTTTTTTGTTTGTTTGTTTGTTTGGTTGGTTGGTTTGGTTTTTTGAGACAGGGTCTCGCTTTGTTGTTCAGGCTGGCCCTGAGATCAGCCTCAAACTCACATCCCAGCAATCCTCCTGCCTCTGCCTCCCGAGTGGAGGGATTACAGGCGTGAGCCACTATGCCCGGCACTGTGGTATGTGGTACTGGTTGCTGCTGGGCATGAGTCTCCACACCCAGTATTGTATGTGGTTACCAGGAATCGAACCTGGGTCCTTGTGCTTGCAAGTCTGGGGCCAGAACCACTGAGCTATATCCCCGGCCCAGTACCATGCTGTTTTTAATAACAGCAGCTCTGTAGTATAATTTCAAGCTAGGGATTGTGATGCCCCCTCCCTGGCCTTTGTTTCCCAGAATTGCTTTTGCTATCCTAGGTCTCTTCTGGTTTCTGATTAATTTTGAGATTATTTCCTCTAGTTCTGCGAGGTGTGTTATTGGTGTTTTGATCACAATTACATTAAGTCTGTATGACAATTATAGAATTTAGTCTCAGTTGTTGGCATGCGGAAAGCCAGTTTTTCTAGCTTTTGCATTGTGGACAGAACAGTGTTTTATTCAAAATACATGAAGTTTTTTGTTAGCCAATAAAGTTTCAACTTTGTTGATCTATCTTGATTTTCAATATTCCCTTTTCTTCTCAATATACACAGAAATTCACATATACACCAGTACAGTTCTCCTATGCCTACAGTAACTGATTTGTGATATTTGTACATCTGAATTACTACAAATGAACACCCAAGTCTGTGCACGCTCTGTAGGCCTCATGTGGTCCAGCAACACTTATTAAAGAGGCTGTCCTTCCCCTAGTGAGCATGTTTGACCTTTTTGTCAAAAATAAAGAGGCTACGTGTCTTTGGAGCTGCTTCTGCATCGTTTAATCTGTTCTGCAGATCCTCAGGTCTGTTTTGGGGGGTTTTTTTGTTGTTGTTTGTTTTTCTGGTATTTTCCAGTACCACATAGTTTTTAATCACAGTAGCTCTGTAATGTATGTTCAAGTGAGGGGTTGTGGTGCCTCCTGCTTTGCCTTTGTGGCCCACAATTGCTTTTGCTATTCTGGACCTCTTTTGATTCCAAATGAATTTTAGGAATGTTTTTCCTAGTCCTGTGAAATATGCTTATTAGTATTTTAATTAGGATTGCATTAAGTCTATATAATGATTTTGGGAGTGTGACTATTTCTAACTATGTTGGTTCTTCCTACCCAGGAACAAAGGATGTCTTTCCATTTTTTTTGATCACCTCTTCAGTCTCTTTCAGAGTCCTGCAGTTTTTGATGTAAGATCTTTTACTTCCTTTTTTAAGATTAATTCCTACGTATTTCATTTTGGATGCTATAATGAAAGATATAGTTTCCTTGATTTCTCTATCAATAATTTTGTTATCTACATACAAGAATGCTACTGACTTTTCAGCACTGACTTTGTATCCAGCTACCTGACTGAATTTGATTATCAAATCTAGAACTCTTTTAGTGGACATTTTGGGAGCTTCTGTGTAGAGCGTCATGTCATCCACAAATAATGATAGTTTAACTTCTTCCTTTACTATTTTTATTCCTCTTATTTTTCTCTCTTATCTGATTGCTCTGGCTAATGTTTCCAGAACTATATTGAATAAGAGTAGTGATAGCAGGCATCCTTGTCTTATTCCTGATTTAGAGAGAAAGCTTGCAGTTTTTGACCATTTAGCATAGTGGTAACTGTTGGTTTGTCACAGAGAGTTTTTATCAGATGGAAATAAAGACCATTCTATTTCCATTTTACATAGAGTTTTTATCATGAATGGGTGTTAGCCTTTGGCAAATACTTTTCCTGTGTCTGTTGAAAGATCAGGTGATTTTTGTCCTGGGCTCTGTTGAAGTGGTATATTATTTTTGTTCATTTGTCTATGTTGAACTATCCCTGCATCCCTAGCATGAATTTTACTTGGTCATGGTATATAATCTTCATGATGTACTCTAATGTTTTCCAGTATCTTATTCAGTATTTGTGCTTCTATTTTCACTAGAGATATTGGCCTATAATTCTCTTTTTTGATTGAATCTTTCTCTGCTTTTGGTATCAGGGTAATGCTTGATTGTAGGAATAACTTTGGAATTATTGCTTCCTTTCAAATTTCTTAAAGAGTTTGATCAGGAGTGGCATAAGATGTCCTTTAAAGTTTGCACAGAATTTATCAGTGAATTTGTCCAGACCTGGGTTTTTCTTTGTTGATATTATTTTTTTTAGTACTCTTTAATTTCATTGACAGATATTAAATTATTTAGAATTTTTGTATCATCTTAATTCATCTTTGGTAAATCATATGCATGTAGGAATCTTTCCACTTCTTCTGAACTTTCCATTTTACTAGAGTACAGGTCCTCAAAGTAAGTAGGTCCTGATGATCTGGATTTCGGCAGGAGCCATTGTGATTCTATCCTTTTCATTCCTAGTTGTATGGATTTGAGTCTTTTCCCTCCTTCTTTAATGCAATTGGCTAGGAGTTTGTCTATTTTATTTAATCTTTCAAAGAATAAACTCTGGATTTAGAAGAAGATGGCAGAATGGTGAGCAGCAGAGAAACATCCTCTCTGATACTTGGAATCCAGATGTCCAGATGCTGAGTAAAAGTCATGTGAGGAAGAGAAGGAGGAGCGAAGTGGGTCCCCAGAACATGGCAAGGATCTGAAGTCAGAGTTACACCCCAAAGGGGGAGTGAACAAAGGGACCACATGTGAAGGTAGGAGGTGGCAGATGGCACTCTCTTCCTGAGCTCTGGCTCTCAGCATGTATGGGGCAGTTTGAGTCTACAGAGGAATGGCCACTACTGGCAAACCCAGAGGCATCTGTAACAAGTGGAGTGGAAAAGTAGACACTGTGGACTGCACTGGATGGTGAGTGACTGAGCGTCAGACACCTCTCTAGGAGAGAGCCATCTTGGAAAGGAGCCAACAGAAGTCAAAACTCAGAACAGCTGTCGCTGGCTACGCAGAGAAGCTCCCTTTGTCAGAGTGCTATGAGACTGAATTCAAACAATCAACAGGAGACTTAGCTCAGCACCACAGCTCCTCCCTGGCAAGCGCAAAGTCCCAAGTTCAATCCTCAGCACACACAAAAACCAAAAAAAACCTATGCACAAAAGTAATGACAGAAAACTTCCCAAGCACTGAAAACATATTTGACCTACAGATAAGTAAGACCTACAGAAATCCCATTAAGCATGATTTTTAAAAAATTAACCCAAAGGCATATAATAGTCAGGATTGCAGAAAATCAACAGAAGAGCAGAATACTAAAAGCTATTAGAGAAAAGGAACAAATCACTTGAAATGGAAATCTCATCAGAATTACAGCAGACTTCTCAACACAAACGCCTGAGTCAAGGACAGCTTGAAGTAAAGTATTTCAAGCCCTAAAAGAAAACAACTTCCAACTCAGATAATGTGCCCCATAAAACTATCTTTCAAAATTTATAGAAAAATAAAATATTTCCACAACAAAGAAGACCTGAAAAAAATTGATTGCCATCAGACATGCACTGCAAAATGTTCCAAAGGACATTCTAGAAAGATGCTAAAGATTACAACTCCATGAACCCCAACAAAATGAATCCACATACAAGATAAATAATCAAACAGAGGGGAAAGGAAGAGAACCAGCACCAGGAAACTAACATAGCAAGCACAAGTTGGTACATATCAATTACAACCATCCATGTTAATGGTCTCAAGTCACCAGTCAAAATGAACAGACTGGCATACTGGATCAGGAAACAAGGTCCTACAATATAGTACATGCAACAAACACATTTAACTTAAAAATAAAATCGTAGACCGAAAGTAATAGGATGGAAAACAATCCTCCCCATGAGAAGAACACAGAAAAAAAGTAAGGATAGCTATGTTCTCTGCAGACAAAGCAGATTTCAAGACAAAACTGATCAAAAGAGACAAAGGCCACAACATCTTTGTTAAGAGAATAATCTAAGAGGAAGAGATAAAATAATCATATATATATGATTTTATATATATATATATATATATATATATATATATATAAGAGATAACATAAATATATATACCAACACACCAATCTTTATAAAATAAATATCAATGTACATGAAAAATAAAATAAGCACTAATACAATTGTAATAGAGGACCTCAACACGCCACCTTCAGAAACAAACAGATCAACTAGACAAAAAAACTTAAAAATCAGAACTGTACCAAATGCTTTGACAAATGGATTTAGTAGATGTCTGCAGTGTTTCACCCCACAAAACCAGAAATACACACTCTTCTCCCTAGCACATAGGATGTTCTCCACATACTAACTTATAGAATGTGCTTGAGTAAATGCAAAGGAATAAGAATTATCCTGTGCATATTATCAAACCATAGTGCAAGGAAATTGGAAATCATTGGCAAAAGTGACCATAAAAATTAATAAACACATGGAAATTAAATAACACCCTACCGAGGAACAAATGGGTCACAGATGAAGTTAAATAGTTTCCATAATTAAATGATAATGCCAATACAACATACCAGAACTTATGGTACAAGATGAATGCAGTCCTAGGAGGGAAATTTATAGTGGTAAATTCCCACATTAGAAAAACAGAACAAGCTCAAATAAGTAACCTAATTTTACTTTCCAGCTTCTGGAAAAAGAACAGAACTCCACAATGGTATGAGGCAGGAAACCATAAAGATTAGAGCAGAAACTAATATAACTGAAACAAAGAAAACAAAACACAGAATCAATGAATCAAAGAATTGGTTCTTTAAAAGATTAAATAAAATTTCAAACTCCAGCTAACTTTATCAAAAAAAGAAACAAAAGACTCAAATCCATGTAATTAGGAATGAAACGGGTGAAATTATAGCTGGTCCTGAAGAAATTCAGAATATTGTTAATACCTGTTATGTGAACTTGTATTCTAATAAGATGGAAAACAGAGAAGAAATGGACAGATTACTAGATGTATATAAAGTACCAAAACTGAACTAAGAAGACATAAAATTAGAAATAACCCAATATCAATCAATGAAATTGAAGATGTAATTAAAAACCTACCAACAAAGAAATCCTGGGTCCTGACGGATTCACTGCTGAATTTTACAAGAAATTTAGAAAAGATTTGATCCACTACTCCTTAAACCTGTAATGAAGTTGAAAGGGAAGCAGTACTCCCAACCTCATTCCTCAAGGCAAGAATTACTCTGATAACCAAACCAGAGAAAAATCCAACCAAAAAAGAGAGCTACAGGCCCATCTCCGTCATGAAAATAGATGCAAAAATCCTCAATAAGACAGAATAGCAAATAGAATGCAGCAAATGTAACATGACCAACTAGCAGTCATCCCAGTGATGCAGAGATGGCCCAAAGCAGGCAAATAAATAAGTGTAATACACCATATTAATAGAACCAAGGGCAAGAACCACATGACCATCTCAATAGATGGAGAAAGGCACTTGACAAAGTCCAACATCCATTCATGGTTTCAGAAAAACCTACAGAAAATTGTAATAGTAGTTCTTTATCTTAATCTGACAAAAGCCATCTATGACAAACCAATAGCCAACATCATACTACATGGTCAAATACTGAACATTTTCAATCTAAAATCAGGAACAAAACAAGGATGTCTACTAACACTATTCCTATTCATTGTAGTTCTGGAAATATTAGCCAGAGCAATTAGATAAGAGAAACAAATAAAAGCAATATGGATAGGAAAGGAAGAAGTTAAATTATCAGTATTTGCAGATGACATGATACTCTACACAGAAGATCCCAAAAACTCCACCAAAAACTCAGTAACATAGGAGGGTACAAATCAATGCTCAAAAATAAATAATAACATTCCTGTACATGAATAACAAATTCACTGAGACAGAAATCAGGGAAACAATGCCTTTCAGAATAGCATCAAGAGAAACGAAATACTTAGAAATCACTCCAAGGAAGTGAACAATCTTTACACTGAAAACTAGTACTCTGAAAAAGGAAATCAAAAAGGATGTAAAGAAATGGATAGACATCCTTTGCTCTTGGACAGGCAGAGCCAGTACAGTGAAAATGGCCGTACTTTTAAAACTGTTATACAAACTTAATGTAATCCCAGTCAGAATACCAATAGCAGACTTCACAGAACTAAAGAAAACCATCGTAAAATTCATCTGGACACAGAGGAGACCTGGAACAGCAAAAGCAGTTCTGGGCAGGGTGGGGAAGACTGGGAACACCACAATCTCAAATGTGAAGTTATATTACAGACCTACTGTAATTTAAAAAAAAAAACATTTTACTGACAAAGAAACAGACTTCAGGATCAGTGAAAGGAATACAAGATGCAGAAAAAAAAATTGAAGCAGTCAGCCACCTCATCTTTGACAAAGGGGTCAAAAACTTTCAATGGAAAAAGATGTCCTCTAATAACTGGTACTGAGATAACTTGTTTTGCATGTTCTGGAAATTGAACATAGACCCATATCTTTCTCCACACACTAACCTAACTTCAAAATCTAAACAGAAAAACAGAAACACTTAATGTGCTGGAAGACCGAAGGTATAACCCTCAAAGACATAGACATAAGCACCAACTTTGTGAACAAAACCCTAATCACACAGGTAATACTTCACAAAAGCTACAACTGGAATTACACCAAACTAAAGAGCTTTGCACAGTGAAAGAAACTATCCACAGAGTAAAGAGATAACCCACAGAATGGGAAACATTTTTACCACATCCCCTTCAAATGACTAATATCTAGAATATATGAGGAACTTTTAAAAATCAAACCCCCAAATTAAAATATCCAATTGAAAAATGAGTGACTGAAAGGAAGAGACCCTTGTGAGATGAAGGAGAAGTGGCAAATAAATACTGAAAAATGTTCTGCATCCCTGGCCACAAGAGAAATGCAAATTAAAACAACACTCAGATTCTGTCTCACTCCAGGTAAAATAGTTATCATCAAGAAATCAACCAGTAAGAGATTCTGGTAAGGCTGCTGGTAAAAAGAACCTTTCTCCCCTGTTGGTGGGAATGTAAATTGAGACAATCACTATGGAAATCAGTATGAAGATTCTTCAAAAAACTATAACAAGAGACTTCATTTGACCTAGTTATATCTCTTTGTGGTGTCTTCCTAACCAAGTGAAAAATATACCACAGTGCCATATGCATACTCATATCTACAGCAGCATAACTCAAAAGAGTAAAACTTGGAAACAGTCCATATGCCCATCAAAAGATGAATAGATAAAGAATATGTGATATGTTTCTATTATGGAGTACTACTTTGCCATAAACAATGATAAACTAGTCATTTGTAAGAAAATGCATGCACCTTGAGACCATAATATAAAGTGAAATATATCAGACCATAAGTTTCAATATCACAAAGTTTTTCTTGTGAAAGAAACCAAATAAAGAGAGAAATGGAGGGTGGGGAGAGAAATAAGAAAAATAGAATTAAGACATTATGTACAAATACAAATTCCTTATGATGAATGTAATCATTATGTATGGCAAATATGTATTAACAAAAATAAATTTAAAATAATTCTCTAGAATATCCCATAAAGAGACAATGAAGTTAATAATGCCCCAAAATCTAATAGAATGAATATAATATGCTTGGTGAAGATTTACCAAAAAGGGAAAAGCATCAACCACAGAAAAATAATCCAAAGGCAAAAATAATCCAGTACCATTCCATAATAACTCTCGATTTAAATGATCTTTTATCCCCAGTTAAAAGAAAAAGATTAGCAGAAGGGAACAAGAAACAAAATCTAACAAGGTGTTGCATACAAGAAACACACTTAATGCAAAAAGAAACTCAAAGATTAAAAGCCAAATGGTGAAAAGTAATATTCCGTGTAACAGGAACCTCCTCCCTAAAAAGCAGGAAAAGCTACCCTATTTTTAGATAAAGTAGACTTCAAACCAAAACTGATCCGAAGAGACAAAGAAGGTCACTTCATATCGGTTAAGGAACAATGCAACAGGAAGACAGAACAATTATAAACACATACACACAAAACACCAGCACACTCAGCTTCACAAAGCAAACACTATTGAATGTAAAGATCAGGTAAACACCAACACAATTATAGCAGAGGACCTCAATGCCCCACTGTCACAAATAGATCCACTAGACAAAAAAGTCAATAAATTATTAAAGTTGAACCAAACCTTCATAAAATTGGTTTTAATAGACATCTACAGAGTGTCTCATCCAAAAACCAAAGAATACACAATTTTCTCAGTAGCACATGGGACTTTTTTCAAACATATCACATACTAGCCCATCAAACATGCTTAAATAAATGTAAAAGAATTGAAGTTATCACATGCATATTATCATATGATTGTGCAATGAAACTGAAAATCAATGGTAAAAGAAACCACAAAAATTATGCTAATGAATGTAAATTAAACAATACCCCCTTGAATAATCAATGAGTCACAGAAGAAATCAAGGAAAAAAAATTAGACAGTTCCTAGAATCAAATGAAAATGCCAGTACAAGACACTAGAACCTGTGGGACACAGTGAAACAGAGAAATTTATTATTGTAAATACTCACATCAGAAAAACAGAGCAAACCCAATAAAATAACCTAATGATGAACCTCGGCTCCTAGAAAAACAAGAGCAATCCAAATACAAAGCTAGTACAAGAGGGCCGGGGAGTTAGCTCAGTGGTTCCGGCGCCTGTCTTGCAAGCGCAAGGGCCCGGGTTCGATTCCCCGGTAACCACATAACAATACTGGGCGTGGAGACCCACACCCAGCAGCAACCAGTACCACATACCACAGTGCCGGGTGTGGTGGCTCACGCCTGTAATCCCAGCACTCGGGAGGCAGAGGCAGGAGAATTGCTGTGATGTGAGTTTGAGGCTGAGCTCAGGGCCAGCCTGAACCACAAATCGAGACCCTGTCTCAAAAAACCTAAAAAGAAAAAAAAAAAAAGCTAGTACAAGAAGAAAAATTATAAAGATCAGAGCACAAATTCATGAAATGAGCACTAAAATAATAAATACAATGAAGCAATTAGTCAAAAAAACTGGTTCTTTGAGAAATAAGCAAAATAGTCAAACCTTCAGCAGATCTTAGGAAAATTAGAAAAGAAAAGATTAAAATCAATGCAATTCGAAACAAAAAAGATGAAATCACAATGAACACCAACAAAATCCAGAAAATTATTAATAACTACTTTGAAAAACTGGACTCTGATAAACTGGAGAATTTAGAAGAAATAGATTCATAGATACATATGAATTATGAAAACTGAATCAATAGATACAGAAACTCTGAAAAACTCCCATAACAAGCCACGATCGTGAAGCAGTACTAAAACAACAACAAAAACTACCAGAAAAAAGCCCAGAACCTAATGGTTTCACCACTGAATTCTATAAGAACTTTGTAGAAGATCTAATACCATTTTCCTAACTCTTCAATGAAATTGAAAGGAAAGGAGTGCTTCCAAAGCTATTGCTGCAGCTAGAATTACCATTACCCTGATTCCAAAAGTAGAAAAAGACCCAAGCAAAAAGAGAACTATGGGTCAACCTCTTTAAAGAACACAGAAACAAAAATCTTCAACAAGATGGCAAATAAGATGCAACAAGTCATTAAAAAGATCATACAACATGCCCTAGCATGACCCACAGGCATGCAAGGATGGTTCAACACATGCAAGTCAATAAATGTAATGCATCATAAAAACAGAAACGAGGACAAAAATCAGATGATCAGCTCAACTGACAGAGAAGAGGCCTTTGACAAAATCCAATGTCCCTTCATGATGTAAAAACTCTAAAGAAAATATATGAGTCAGGGTCTAAGCTGAATCTGAGAAAAGCCATTTATGACAAACAAATGACCAATATAATATTGAGTGAGGAAAAGCTGAAAGCTTTCCCAATAAATCAGGAACAAGACCAGGATGTCCACTATCACCTCTCCTGTTCAATGTAGCTCCCAAGACATTAGCCAGAGAACTCAGACAAGAGAAAGAAACAAACAGGATAGGTACATGACAGGAAGAGGCTGAATTATCATTATTTCCATAAGACGTGATCCTCTACATAGAAGACCCAAAACTTCCACCAACAGACTTCTAGAATTAATAATGTTATTCAGTAGCACAGCAGAATAAAAAGTCAATATACAAAAGTTAACATTATTATGGTACACCAATAATGAACTCACTGAGAAAAAAATTAGGAAAATGTAACATTTACAATAGCATAAAAAAAAAATGAAATGCTTAAGAATGAATCTAAAGAAGGCAGTGAAAGACTTCCATAATGAAAACTATAGCACAATACCTGAAAAAGGAGATCAAAGAGGAGGAAATAGAAAGATAAGCTTCTGTTCCTGGAGAGACAGAGCCAATATTGTCAAAATGGCAATAATTCTGAAGCTGTTAACAAGTAGAATGTAATCTCAGTTAAATATAGCGCATACCCCTGACAGAACTAGAGAAAATAATCTTAAAATTCATATGGAACCAGAAAAGACCCAGAATAGCAAAAGCAATGCTGGCAATGAGAGTAAAGCAGGAGGCATCACTACACCCAACTTCAAGTTATAATACAAAGCTACAGAAATAAAAACAACAGAATATTTTTAAAAAGATATGTAGAGCACTGAAACAGGGTAAAAAGTACAGAAACACCCCAAACGCATACAGCTATTTGATCTTTGACAAAAGGACCAAAAACAGATGATGCAGGAAAGACAGTCTTTAATAAAGTGTGCTGGGAAAGTTGGATATTCACATGCAGCAGATTGAGCTGTATTTCTCATCATGTACTAAACTAAAATCAAAATGGGTCAAAGAGCTAAATGTCAAAAAAGACTTAATCTGTTGGAAGACAAAGGAGGTAAAATCTTTAAAGACACAGACATAGGCAAAGACATCATCAACAGAACTTCATTTGCACAAGAAATAATGTCAAGGATCAAAAAATGGGATCATATCAAGTGTGAAAGTTTCGGCCAGCAACGGAAGAAGCCAACTTTGAAGACACAATCTGTAGAATGGGGGGAAAAATTGGCAGTTGTTCTTCAGAGAAAAGACTAATGCATGGAATATATAGAGAAATTATTAAAAGTAGACCTCCTCTGAAAAAGGCCTAATCAAAAAAGAGGCTACTGAAATGAATAGACACGTCAAAAGAAGTACAAATGGCCAATAAATACGTGAAGATTTGTTCAACACCCCCAACCACTAGAGAAATGCAAATTAAAACAACACTGACATTGCATTATACTCCAGAAAGAATGGCTATCATCTGGAAACCCAATAATAGCAAATGCTAGCAAGGTTACAGGGAAAATGCAACCCTTCTACTATTATTGTGGAAATGTAAACTGGTACAACCATTATGGAAATCAGTATGGAGATTCCTGAAAAAACTAAAAATAGAAATTCCACTCAATCTAGTCATTCCCCTTCTTGAAAAGATTAAAGACATAATATTGCAATGGCACACGCATACCTGAGTTTACAGGAGTACAATTCCCTGTTAAATCTTGGAAGCAGCCTGTATGTCCATCCACAGAGGAGTGAGTAAAAAAAAGGTCTTTCTACACAACTCTGCTCTGCCTTATATCTGCCTTATAGAATGATAAATTAAATCATTGGTAGGAAAATGGATGCATCCAGAAACCATAATGTTAAATGAAATAAACCATATATACAAAGGAAAGATCACAAAATTTCTCTTAGATGAGAAACTAAAACTACAAAGGAAGAGAAAATTAAAAGACAGAGAGTAAGAAGTAAAGAGATTTTTTGCAAATGGAAAGAGAATCGGGAGATAAAGAGAGGGAAGAGGATAATAAATAATTAAGATGTGGTATATACATATACCAACTCCTCATGGGCGTGTGGTCATACTACAAATGTGTCCTAATAAAATTCAAATGGAAGGGATGTAGTTTGGGTCCCGTCTCAGGTGAGTCATCTGGCCAAAGGTGTGTGCCCTCTGCACACTGGCTGCTCCAGAGCTTAAGCTCCCCCAAGGACATACTCTTTCCTGGCTCTTCACGACCACATCTTTCTTCCTCTTGGGGCTGTGCTCAGGCAATGCCTCTTCAGAGAAGCCTTTCCAGCCATTCACCTGAAGGCTCAATGGAGCAGGGCCAGGGTGCAAGGTGCAGAGAGATAAAGTGTTCCCAGTCCTGGTGGGGACATCAGTGTGCTCATCAGCCATGGCTCATCAAGGTGAGAGCTTTATCTGACCTAACTGTGGTCTTGACTATGTGTGAGTATGCATAATTACAACACAGCAGCAGGTATGTAAGATCCCTCTTCAGCAGGACCAGCCCAGGCCTCACTTCCATTATTTTCTCAGAGGCACTTGTCACAGCCTGTGCTCATCTTGTCCCCAGATAAATGGATGGCACAGCAGGGCTGGTGACCAGCTCTAAGTTCCCAGAGCCTACATCAGTGCCTGGATAGCACCAGCGAGTCAGTGACTCCCTGTCTGTCCAACCAGTGAAACTGGTGACTCTGTCCTTTCAAACATTCTGCTCTTGGGCCAGGGAAGCACAGGTCAAGGCTACGCTCACTGAGGGGACTGATTTGCCCTCTGACGGGCACTCCATGAGGAAGAGCAAGAGCCTCACGTGGCTGGTGGAGCAGAAAGACGTAGGATCTTGGGCTGTGACCATGACTCAAATTCACCTTCTTTCCGTGGAGGTGAATTAGGAAGGCATTAGGAAGATTTGACCAGAAAGTGGAAAATTCTGGCTTAGGCTTAAATAAGAGCTCACTTAGGATGGACTCATGTGGTCCCCAAGGAAGCAGCCAGTGTGGACAGTTGTCATCCACAGAAGAGGAAGTAGGCTCTGGAGGGTCTGATGGAGATGGTGAGAAAAGGTCACATTCCAGACACATTTCAAGAGTGAGCCGGTGGGACTTGCTGGCCAGTCATTCATAGGGTGTGTTACAGAGGAGAGTCCAGGGTTGTTCTAAGAGTTTTGCCACGGGAGGTAGAAAGAATGGAGCTGAAATGATTCGAGCAGTAAACACCAAAGGAGGAGCCATCCCAGGGGAGAAATCAAGAAGAAGTTGGGGATAGCCAGAGAGCAGAGGGCAGGGGTGGAAACGGACGAGGCCCAAGAAGGAGCATGAATGTGACTCCCAAGTCACACCTAGGGGAGGGCCAAGGGGACAGAGTCTGAGGCACACCGACACAGAAATGGAAGAGGTCAGAGGGATCTGTCCAGAGTGACCAGAGAGGTAGGCGGCAAAGCAAGAGCAGAACATAGACCGCAGACAGAGGTGTCCCAGCAGGAGCAGGGTCATGGAAAGTGACCAGGGCGCAGCGATGTCAGGTCTTCTATGGACACACAGAAAAAAGAAAAGAGCTTCATTACAGGACAGCGTGGTAAGAGCTGAGCTGTGATGGGTTTGATTAGAAATGGGGCCCACTAGGGGCAGGGAACAGACAACTCTTATGTGAGATCGTGGGAATATGGGGGGAGGGTGGAAGAGACAGAGAGGGTCTTTTAAGATGATAGAAATGACAGTGAGTTATAAACACCTTGGGGTGAAGGGACAATGGTGGGGACCGAGCGGGACAAACAGGAGCCAACTGCTGGCACACATGGAGAAGCTGGCAGAGGACAGGAACACAGACTGTGTAAGAAATTGCCTTTCCTAAAGAAATCCATTGGTTTCTAGAATGGGCAATGATTAAAAGTAACTTCTCACAAAGCGTGTTCTGCCAGCCTGGGACGTGAGCATAAGGGACATTCAATAAATATTTGTTGATGGATTGATTTTCGAGCGCAGTTCCTGCTGAACTTGAACACCCCGAGGCTCGCTTATAACTGGAAGCGTCTTGTTGCACTCACCTGGAGAGCCCAAGTCCTCAGGAATCGCACGCTCTCCATTCGCCTCTCGCTCCAGCCAGCCCTCAGCCTGCCCTTGTTTTCAATTATCACTTCAAAATTGGTGAGGCCCGAATTAATGAGATTTTGCTGCACTCGTGGCTCTAGATGAAAATCAATGCGCACCCAAATGTGAGTCAATGAAAAATGGTTAGGGACCGCAAAAACTAATAAACAACTCTCATATTTTTCTTTGCAAGACTAGCTAGGTTTTCCATCTTTCTGAGCTTTTCCCTGACTCTTCAGGACAGCTTAGATTTCAGAACCAGCAAATCTGTCCATCGTGGAGGGAAACTGACACCATTACCATCAACTGTCTCTACTTGTCCATCATAGGGAGAAAATGAACCTATTACCATCAAAACCCAAGTCCTCCTCAATGAGCCAAGGACAGCCTGCTCAGACTTGGCTGTGTACACACACCCCCTGGGAACCTCAGGGAAGAGCAATCTGATGCCGCAGGTCTGGGTTGGAATCCAGCATCTGCACTTCTAACAGTTCCCTGTGCTGGTGCCAGAGGTCAGAGGACCACACAAGGGACACTCTGACCTGAAAGTAATTGAAACCAACACTAGCAAATGGTCAAAACATAAGGACCTTCTAGTATCTCACCTACAAAGAGGCCCTGCAGCAGGGCTGGGCCACAGGTGATGAGCATAGGACTCCAGGACCTTTCTCTCTCTCCAATCTTGCATTCCCAACCTACAAGTTTCTGCGTGAGGGCAGCTCCAGCCCCAAAATGGTCAATGCTACCACAGCATCACAGGCAGTCCTAACAACGTCTAGTCAAAGGAAGAAGCCATCAATCCTTTGAGTCTGTTTTTAAGAATTGTCCTTTCCAGGGCTGGGGATATAGCTCAGTGGTTCCGGCGCCTGTCTTGCAAGTGCAAGGACCTGGGTTCGATCCCCGGTAAGCATATAACAATACTGGGCATGGAGACTCGACGCAGCAGCAATCAGTACCACATACTACAGTGCCGGTCGTGGTGGCTCACGCCTGTAATCCCAGCACTCAGAAGGCAGAGGCAGGAGGATTGCTGTGTTGTGAGTTTGAGGCTGAGCTCAGGGCTAGCCTGAACTATAAAGCAAGACCCTGTCTCAAAAAACCTAAAAAAAAAAAAAAGAGAGAATTATCCTTTCCAGCAACCCTTGGTAGATGTCATCTTAGGCCTTCTTGGCCAGATTTGAGATGTTTGTTCACCCCAAATCCAGTGCTGGCCAGAGGATGTAATTGTAGGGATCAACTGCTTCTAGACCATGTTCGCCTCTGCCTGGGGATGATACCACCACCCCTCAACATGTGCCTAAGGTACCATAGATCCATCAGCAAGCTTGGTGAGTGACAGCCAGTAAGCCTACAAGGAAAGAGCCACTCCATCCCATGCTGACCCCTCAAGGGGGACAGCGCTTTCCACAGGATGGACTGAGGTACACAGCTATGACTCAACTCAAATATTTTCTAACTCTGAGCTCTGTGTCCCTGTGTGTGACCTCTTCCTCCTCCACCTCCTCCACAGTGCCCAGTGGCAGGAGAGGATGATTCAGAGCATGCTGGACCCAAGGAGGCGTCTGACCCCACTGTAGGGTCTGCTTAGGTACATTTGTAATCCCCAACCGAGGGCTTAAAGTCATTAAAAGCAAGATCAACAGCTAATCATGGTTGTGGAGGCTGAATTATCACAGAATTTGGATTTCTAACCCTGAGACAGATGGTGAGTTGGGTACACAAAAACAAACCCTACGTGGCATTGGGGGATGTTGCCAAGGGACAAAAGAGGCGACAATGTTATTCAAAATCAGAATCTGTACCCAGCTGTGCTTCCAGCCAGCCTATGCTAACACAAGGCCAGACGAGGCCACCAACACAGCAACCATTTTTCTTTGCCAATGGGCCTGAGTAATGACCCTGGAGACTGAAGTTACAGAACACAAACAGACGGCCCAGTGTCTTCCTCCCCCTCAGAAACTTCGGAAGAGGAGCAGCCATAGGAAGAAAGTTTTATTTTTCCTGAATTGCTGAAGGATCACCTGACATTGCCGCCAACACAGATTAGTTTGCATCAGATGCCCTTCCTCCCCCACTCCCCACACCTGAACTGCCAGCCCTGACCTTCTCTGGGAATAGCCAATGCACTTCTGGCACAGGGGAGGGAGGTCTGCACTGCCTTCTCTGGGCCCCAGGTAAGCTGGTTTCAAGTCAAAACTTCAATATCCTTTCAAGTGGCACCCACTTCGGAGAGCTTTGCAGAGCTTCCTAATCCGGCTTGTGTTCCTGAGAGAGCCCAGCAACACTGCTGTCAGGCAGGTGGCAGATCTAAGCCACTCAGCGGGCAAGAGCCCCAGCTACCAGGTGGATGAAGCAGGGAAGACCACCTGTGCCCAGAAATGCATGGTCAGCCCAGTCCCCTCACCAGCTGTGACCATGACATCCAGTCTCCTCCAAGCCTCACCGTGGATAAGATCCGAGGCTGCTGATTTGATCTACAACCCCGCCGTTCCTTCCCCACATCGTGCCCCCTAGGCCTGGCTTTGCTGCTGGATCCAAGTGGGGCCTCCTCAGACCTCAGGCCCTCCTCCTCCTCCTCCTCCCCCTCC